>SNQJ01S0070776.1:10054-45419 GCA_010110895.2 Picea sitchensis
GTTGTAATCTCTCTTTCACATTTAATATGATACAGTAATATGATTCTTTCCTATAAAGCTTGTTGTGTTTTATTGTATGATTCCTTGATCACATACATAGGTTTATATTTAGTTTATGCTATTACTATCACTTTGGTTGGTTGTGTTATTTTGCAGGTTCATCATTGTATAGGCGTTGGAATGGAGCTAGGATGGTGATGGAGAGAGGAAGCGACATTTGAATGGTATGTCACTCATCCCTCTTTAGTTAGTAAATTCAATATCTAAAACTTAAGGAAAGCGTCATGTTCTGGTGTGTTTTTTTCTAGATCTAGGTGGATCTAGGGAGATCAGTTAGTGTCCGCACCTACCAATTAGTCCGATAACAACCCGACAAATAATTGAATGCATAGCCAACAGAAAAGTAGTTTGAACTGATGACAAAGCCAATTTTCATCTGACCAAAATACTTTAACATATATGTTGTTCATAGATTCTAAATAGTTTGTGATAGGGTCATTAAAACCATAAAAGAATATCTCTTTGAACTGTTGATCTAACTAACTGTATTGCAGCTGCCGATTGCTTTCACTGATCTTAATGTTGAAAGTGGACTGCTCAACCTTTGTCGGAGAAAAATGCAAGTTGAACTGCTGATTTGAACCTTTATGCTCCTCTTCACCATATCTTTGTAGTATGATTTCATCACGATGATATGTTGTCTTATCACAACTAACAATTTCTTCTTCAACAATAATATCTTTACAGGATATATCAAAACTAAAAATATCTTCTTTAGACTTTTTAAAAAAAGATTGGTAACACGCATCAATTATAGCATATGCACATTTTTTATCATCTGTCTTCTGAAAAATGGAATTAGCTAAAGTTCTAGTAGACAACAAGCTTTCATAAATCTCAACATCTCCTTCCTTATCATAATTTGAAATAACATACTCATAAGAAGAAGAATGTCTCTGATGCTCTAGTTGGAGATAAGACAGTCTCTGAAAATCTCGTTGCTCAAGGTTACTACAAATTCCCATGGTCTGCAAATCTAGAAACTGTGTATCATCTGCATGTGTACCTATTAACATCTTCAACTCTTTTGTGCAATTCATATTCTACACAACAATTATCAAATAAAAAATTATCTGGAAAGAACCTTTTGCAGTGCTCATTAAATAATCTATGAAAATCCTTCAATGATGAAATACTGGAAGGAGGTAAATAGAAATACCACTAACGTGCATCACCATACAATGAATGCATGAACATCTTCATACAAACATCTTCATGTTGTAGATCTAATAAATCCATGAACTCATGGAATTCGAGGAGGTGTTCTGCAGGATTGTCTTCTTTGTTCTCTTTGAAGACAGGTAGAAAATCTCCCCATTCTGACATATCAGGTACTGGATGTGGGAAACTAGGAACTAAAGAAAAGTCAAGAGGTGCAAACCTCCAAGCCAAAAGGGCAAAAAATGCTTTCGACATTTGATTATTGTCGAGTCACCACTGAATTCGTCTTTCATGGAGTCGCTAGATAGATGATTACAACCAATATAATGTCTAGGCTTTGTCTATCATCAAAGCTGGATCTATGTCATCTCCCAAGGAAGTTGAGCTTCAATCTCCTCTCCCCAGCAACGATGCCAATTTGTTATCACTCCAAGAAACTCTTTGAGGTTGTAGGTCAAAGATGCTTGGTAACTTAAAGTAAAATTGTTTTTGTGTGTGTGGATCAATGGGATAACTCAACTATAGTATGGCCTCTAGATAGTCAAAATGAATAATCAAATGAACCAATGCTCTCAAGGATCAATAATCAGATAATAGCTTTAAAAATGGGTGAAGAAATCTATACTTATTAACCAAAACCATAGATGTGATGGGTCAAATAATATAGTGAAGAATACTATTAAGTCAAACCTATGAATTGACTAATGAGATGATAGTCATTTAGCAGTTAAAACAAGATTGAAATAAAGTACAGAAGAAAGGATGGAAATCTGAAATCAATAGAGAGAGAAAATTGTGATATGTATTATCATATGAAAAGTCTGTTACAAATAGTATAGTTCCTGTATCCAAAATCGAACCTTGCTTCTATCAAATGATAGGTATTTATATATTTTACAACAGATCTTAGATCCTATAAACATGGATCTGGATTTCGAAATATGGAAAACATAGTACAAACATTAATACAATAAAATAACCTAATATTTAACCAAATAGATTTAATCTGATCATTACAAGTTGAATTTGACAACTAAAGCATTATTTGGCAGTCTGTAGGTGAAAATCACAGATTTAGAAATCTATTTTTGATGACTGGGAGATTTTCTGTCAAGATTTATTGTGCCATTTGGTGTTATTTCCTCACCACATGTCTTTAAAACTTCATGAGAAAGATATTCTAGCTTCTCCTAATTATTATCCATCATTTTACACCTTTCCCACGTGTTCAGGAATTAAAAAATTGCGATCTGGGTAGAAAGAAGACGTTTCTGGACTCTTCTGCACTTTCACCAACTCTTTTGTCCTGAATTTGACCCTTTAGCTGGTGAAAAGGAAAGCTTTCAATAGCTAACTAGCAAATTTCAAAACCAATGAGCTAGTGAAAGCGCAAATGTTTTAATGAAAAATGCCTTGGGAAAAATAGAATATTTGAGCCGTGGAGAGTCCGTTTTATATGCTTGAATAGTCGATTGACATCTAGAAATCCTAATATTTCCAATGGTACTTTTATATCTATTTTTAGATCTTGGGAAGGAAGTAAAAAGTCCTCCACAAGATGAGGCATCATTTTTCAAACAAATTTCAGAATGAATTATTTGATCACTAACAGATTCCTCTTCTTAGTTGGTGCCGAGTTGTGTAAGTTGAGTCTTTCATTGTAGAGATGGTTCTCTTGTGGAGTTGTAACTCTATTAAGTTGTTGTTGATAACCCAAGGATTGCAGTCCACAATAAAAAGGAAATTGTACATACATCTTGTGTTCTTTGTGGTGATGAATTATTGATGATATATGTTGTTGTTACATGTTGCTGATATATGTTAACATTTAACTGGTTATAAATGACAGTAAGTAAGTGATGAATAAATGGTTATTGCTAACTAAGGAGTTTTGTGAAGGGAAGTTTGAAAAATAGCCCTACACTAATTCACCCCCTCTCTCAGTGTGGTCGGTGTGTCCAACAACATTATGTTTTGTATTTTAAGGATGGATGGGGGGGTCTCTTGTGACTCATTGAGTAGTAGGATAATTTCTAACACTAATGGAGAGATTCATGGATGGACATATTTTTTACTATTCCTCTGACCCAAGACAATGTTAGTGACAAGGAAATATTTGTTTCTCTTTCACGAGTCTAATTAGCTCCTTTTTGAGATGGTTTTGTTGATTCACTTACATGTGGAGATGAGGGTAGGTGGATCTAAGATCCAAGGATGATGTGATGGGGGGATTTGAGGTCTTGCCTTGGTGGAGGTGAGGTAGGTTGGAACTTTGTGGGAAAAAAATTTGAGATGTAGTAGCAACTAACTATTATTATCCAAGAGTTCCCTTACAAGGGTATGCAATTTACCAAATATATCGACTTAACGCTCTTACCCAGGGATACTTGGAGTGATTTTGGTGAGTTCATTGTTTTTATTTTTTGATATTTCAAATATTTTATTTTTATTTTTTCATGACATCGATACCAATAATTTGACATTGTCACCTACTACATTTTGAAGAATATATTGTAAGAATCTTTTACAAGGTCTCCCATCATGAGGGGCCACACATAAATTATTATTTTTTGGCTCTATAATAGGCCTTCATAGTGAGGGAATGTTTTGTTTTTCTCTATAATAGGTTTTCATGGCAAGGGAGTCTAAAATTTTTAGGTCCTCTGTTTCAAATGAAGGCACCAGATATTATTAAGCATAACATCAATGTTGGATTGTGGGCATAGCCATCGATATCCATCACTTGGTTTATAATGTTTAAAGGATTTGGAGAAATTCCAATGCCAATCCATGACTAGGCCAAAGGGTCTCGCAAGCCAATCTCAAAGGGGAAGATTGTTTGGAATAATTCTTGTAAACTTATCTAGGATCCACTGTGATGTAGAAGTGAGCTTAAATTCATCTTTCAAAACATACCAATGCTTCTAGTCTTTGGCTTGGTTGTTAAATAAATCAATTATTTTTTGGACATCTTTTTTAAACAAGCGTTTGCTAAGGTGAAATTGCACCATTTGTTGGATAGATTCTCAGACCATAGTAAATGTAGAAGGAAACGTTGGCTAATGTCAAGATTGGAATTTTCTTGATAGCATATGCAAATATTAGGAGAACTCGTTCCCTCCTTGATCAATACAATCTTGTTTCAAATTCAAATAATGAAGATAAATAGATTATTAACTTTTCCTAAAATAGATTGTTTTACCTTAGATATATTTTATAACCTTTTATCTTTTCTTGCATACACGTATCTTTTTAGCTAAGTTGCATGAAACACGCATACATTTATGAGTTTCAAAAACACCTCTTTCAAAAAAAAAATTCTCCTTTCTCTCTCTCTTTTGGTTTTGAGAAAATGATAGTGTTTATGTGTAGTTACAAATATTAGACTTTGACAAATCATGTATTCTAATGTTCATAGACAAGGAAATAATTCTTCATTTCATATAACAAAAGACAATACTCATCAGTGATTGATCAACTATAATTTACCTTGCGTTAATTTATTAGAATTTATGTGATAAAGAGGAAAATGATTACATTGAGTATAGTACCAAAATTTTCCTTTATAAAGTATGCAATACAATGAAGCTTCAGGTGTAAAGGTCACTAAGTGTCAATATCATCAAGTTATAAGCTCCAAGGAATACATTTCCATTGAGTCTTGGGGGTTTACCAACGACTATTGTAGCTGGTGGTTATTATTGTCCTCCATATGGAAATCCAAGGAAGAGGGGGGAATTTGTTGGGAATTGAAAAGGTACTGATGTACTTGTTATGAATGCTTAATAGATGAGAGGATGAGGGAAATTTGTTTCTCTAAAAAAATGATCATCAATTTGTACATCATCATATACAAATGCTCTTAGGTGCATGAGAGGAATTGGAATCTCCTTGTGGGGTTGAACCCAAAGAATCCTCTACTTAAAATGAAGAAGAACCTTCACCCAAATCAAAATTGGGTAAAGTAGTATTCAATTCAATATTCTTATGATCCACAATCTATTCCTTCAAAGGCCCTAAATGATAGTCTTGTTACCTTATGGAGATAAAGTGGAGATTCAAATGTGTGTACATGAGATCTTTAGTTTTCTTTGAACCCAACCTATCAAGTTTTATTGATAAGATAATTCCATAGCCCCTTGTGGCATGATATCTTTAGTTTTCTTTGTATCCAACTTATCAAGTTTTATTGAGCAGATAATGCCATAGCCCCTTGTGAAGTAGCACAAAAGATTAGGGTCGACAACTCTTTTGGCCCTGCTCTATGAATGATTCACCACTCCAAGGTGCCAAATTATTTTTAGCATTAAAGGATGTAAAGTAGAAAAGGTTCCCTAATTTGTAAGAAAAGTGTTATTTCTTTGAATAACTTGCATTAGAGGAATTTTGAGGTTAAAAATGGGTTTCAAAACAAAAAAATATGCCAACAATATTGGTTCCATGTAATCTTTCCTATTGGCATGAAATGGTACACACCATGAATGGTCCCATGGGGTAAAATACACTACACAATTAATTTAGGTTTAGTTAGACTAAGTAAGGGTAGTCTAGGTTAGGTTGAGTGATGCAGGAGCATCACTTTCAAAGTCAAAGACGCAAGTGTGGAGGTAGGGATATGACATCTCAACATGGCAGAATTTCAAATCAACATTTAACTCAGAAGTAAATTGAGTTTTTGAGATATTTTGAAAACAACATTCTTTAATATATCTTGTTTGTAAAAGTCTTATACAACTGTAAGGAGTTGTAGATATAGAGTGTTGGATCTTATCTGGAAATAACGGATATTTATTGTAATAGGAGAAGGTAGGTAACCGCTAAGACTTGATAGGATAGGTTGCAGACAAGACGGAGAGAGCTCGTGGAGCCAGTCCTTAGATAGATTGTTCTTCTATTGTAATAGATAGGGATATAGAGATCAATAGATACATAATAGAGTAAATGAAAGAAACAGTGAAGAACTGCAATATTATGTAATTTGCTTTTGAATGAATAATTTTTTTTCCAAAGTCTTCGGACTGTGTTCATTTGATGTGTGATTGAATGAATGTTACATTCTCTATGTGTGATTTAGTTCATTTAGTTCATGTATGATTGTTAAGAGTTGATCGTATAAGTTTGTGACAAAACTGGATAAGTTTCAATTGTTTCTCTTCTGAAACTCGTATGCAAGGTGTGCATCTCATACGCAAGGAGTGCGTCAATAGTATCGGATTGAATCAGAGGAGTTCATAGAGAACAAAGGGAACTTATACCAGGTGCAAGGAGTGCCAACGTCAAGGAGAGGCCAAGCGTCGAAAAACCAGAACAAAAGAACACAAGGAGTGCAGGATGAATTTATTTTCAATAAATCCTTTGAACTGAGTTATCGAAATCCAAGGAGCGCAAGGAGTGCATGGGATATCAAAATATTCAAAGAGACCAAGCTCATAAGAGATATCACTTTTCAGAAGTGCAGACAAAGTCTAAGAGATAGACTCGTAGTAGGAGCAAAGGTCGAGGCTTTTGAACACTCAGAAAATCTTCTAAGTCAGAGGAAGTCGAAAGCTCAGGAAGAGGAGCGACAAAAACCGTTGGATCACAATGCAGAGGATCAACATCCATATGATAAAAGCAAGGTGCATGAACCTTAGTACTTTTTCACATGCAGGAGGGTGAACTTGCCAAAGTTTCGAAGTCCTGAAGTAATTTGGGACCGTCCATCGTCAAGGAGGAAAAGTGGCGCAAGATCCACAACTTCGAAAGTTCGTGGACCAGGAGGAGGTGAAATAGCTGAAGTATATCCTGACTATTGATCGTCGTGAGTTATGTGTCATCAGATCAGGGGATTCAGGGAAATCACTTTGAGAGTTTCAGTTGAGAGTTGAAACTCCTGAAACCTGAAGTCCGAAGAAGATCTGGACTGTCGGATCCAAAGGGACACGTGGTAATGGATTGTGAGCTCCTGAGAAATCACTTCGAGAGTTTCACTTGAGAGTTGAACCTCCCGAAGCCCAAAGAGCCAGAGAGCTGAAGTGAATATCAATCGTCAGATCCAGAGGATAGGTGGTGTAAATTTGTGGACTCTGGGTAAAGACCCAAAGTAATTCATAGCCATCAGATTTAGGGTGAGACATGGTGCAAATTCGTGGACTCTGGGTAAAGACCTGTAGTAAATCTCAACCTCTTGATTCAAGGGGACAAGCAGCAAAAATCTACACACTTCGAGGGAAAGTGAAGCTTGAGAATTGAAAAGTCTGAAGCCCGAAGACCCAAAGGGATTACAATCATCATATCAGTGGGAGACAAGTGTCAACAGATTACCAACTTCAGATAAAAACCATTAGGAAAGGAGTTGAGATTTGAGATTTATGAAGTTCGGAGTCCTAAAACGACCAGAGCCTTCGATTGAAGAGGGAACATGGCAAAAGATCTGCCATTTCAGGAGAAAGCAAGGTTTGAGAGTTGAAAACTCCGAATGCCAAATCACAAAAAAAATCACGACCATTGATTTGAAAAGGGACAGATCTGAGCCATCAATTCTAAAGCACCGTCAATATCATGAGATGGATGGTCACCTCACATTGCGGGGACAGAAGGTGCTCGAGCTTTAAAAATTTGAGGGTGGGCCACAATCGAGACCATGATATTGGCAAAAGGACACGTGGTGGCTCTTGGTGAACTACGGGGAAAAAATTAGTTTGGTTCCAAACCAATCTTGGGCACACTCACAATCACTTGTTTACAATAGGTCATCACTCGAGGTCACATCAAGGAGGGGCTTACTAGAAAATGAGCTAGCGCCCAAACTCTGAGATTTTGCAAGCGCGAAGGGGAAGGTCATGGGTGCCATAAGACCTCTACCAGAAAGCCAAAAGGTCCCGTGTTTAGATATAGAATGAAACCATCAAGGTTTTTGAGAGTCGTTCGACTCAAGAATCAAAGATCCTTGACCAGAAGGTCGTGTATCCCTATGAGGGAGTAGGGGGACTGCATCAGGTGGTATCATAGCATTAAATTTGTTTGCAGACAACATACAAAGGAGAAAGGAGATAAATTGATATGATTAGTGGTATCAAGAGTTGATTATTTTTATAGACATTGGAAGGCGAGGCAGTGGAATCATGCCACCCAGAAGATGCAGAGTGAATCCAAAAATGGAATAAGAAATGAGGCGACTCAGAATGAGACTGGATGCCATGGAAACATCGTAGAGGAGAGCGCCAGACACTGGAGATATCAGTGAATCTGAAAGTGAAGAGATAGAGGTTGAATAAAATGTAGCAAAGTATGTTGCACAAGACCTCTTATTGAAATCTATTTCAAGAATAGGAGCCAGAGAAAAAATAGAGGTACCAATGTATGAAGGCAATTTAAAATTTGAAGAATTGTTGGATTGGGTACGTGCTATAGACAAGTACTTTGATTATGGAGATATAAAATAAGACAATATGGTGAAGCATGCAATGACAAGACTGAAAGGTCATGTAGCACTATGGTAGGATGAACTGCAAGCCAATCGCAGATGCAAGGGAAAGAAAAAAATTAAAAGCTAGGATAGGATGGTAGCCAAGCTAAAAGAAAAATTTATCTCGAAGGACTATCAAATCAATCTGTTCAGAAGATTGCAGAACCTAAGATAGAAAAGATTATCAGTTAAGGAATACACTGAGGAATTTTATAGACTGAACAATAGGGCTAGACAAAAGGAGAATGAAGATGAAAAAAAATCCAGGTATATTAAGGGACCGAGATATGAAATACAAGAGGAGATCATCTTGGTGTCTGTTAGTGAAGTTGAGGATGCTTATCAAGCAACCTTAAAAGATGAAGAGAAATTTGCTAGGAAACAAAGACAATGAAACAAAGGAGTAAATTCAAGTAGAGGTAAGGGAACTAGCAAAGAGAAGTTCCAGAAGCCGAAGCATGAAGTTGACAAACAACATAGTCACCCTGAGAAAGGTGGAATTTCTAAGGAATGAAAACATGGAGTAAGAATCTCTTTTTCCATAGGAAGAGGAAGAGCTAGAGGAGGTGAATTTAGATGTTATGCCTATGGAAAACAAGGGCACGATTCTTGGGAATGTCCCGAGAGAAAGAAAGAAGGAGGAGGAGAAGCACACATTTCTGAAGCACAGAAGGATGTGGAAGAAGAAGCAGCATAAGGAGGAAAGAACCTCATGATGAGAAAATTTCTTCTTAAACCAGAGAAGGAGACAGAGGAACCAGTTCAGCAAAAAAGTCTGTTTAGAACTACTTGCAAGACAAAAGACAGAGTTTTCAAGGTGATCATAGACAGTGGGAGCACTGACAATCTGGTATCCACAGATATGGTGGAGAAACTAGAGCTGAAGAAAACTGCACATCCAAACCCATACAAGGTATCGTGGTTGCAGAAAGGACAAGTAATGGTAAGTCAACAATGCCAAGTTGAATTTAAAATAGGAGGTTATAGGGATGAAATATTATGTGATGTAATTCCTATGGATGTTTGTCATATTTTATTGGGGAGACCATGGCAGTTTGACCGAAAATTTATCCATGATGGAAGAAAGAATACTTATACCCTAGAAAATAATGGTAGGAAACACATGTTTTTACCAATAGAAGACAAATAGCTAAAGAGGGAAACTAGTTCAAGTATACTTCTCATGAGTGGGAACTCTTGAATGAAGTCAAGATGGAGCAAGAAATGTAGTTTGTTGTAGTGAGGAAGCCTATAGTTACCCTTACAAATACTTATGTGGAGTATTTTCTTGAAGAAATCCAGGAACTGTTAGAAACATTTGCTCACATAGTAGTGGATGAGTTACCACACTCATTGCCACCCATTAGGAGTATAAACCATCATATTGACCTTATCCCAGGAACTAGTTTACCAAACAAAGTAGCTTATAGGTTGACACCTAGAGAGAATGAGGAAGTCAAAAATCAAGTCAAAGAGTTTTTGGGTAAAGGTTTAGTCAGGGAAATCCTAAGCCCATGCACAGTACCAACTGTGTTGAGTCCAAATAAGGATGGAGGATGGAGAATGCATATAGATTCTAGAGCCATCAATAAGATAACCATTAGGTATATATTCCCTTTGCCCATGATGGATGATTTGATGGATGTTTTGAGTGGAGCAAGCTATTTTTCCAATATAGACTTGAAGAGTGGATATCATCAAATAAGGATAAGAGAGGGATATGAATGGAAGAAAGCATTCAAGACAAATGAAGGTTTGTTTGAATGGTTGTTCATGCCATTTAGGTTGAAAAATGCACCAAGCACATTTATGAGATTAATGAATGAAGTATTGAAAGACTTCATAGGCAAATTTGTCATAATTTATCTGGATGACATACTAATCTTCAGTAAGACAGAGGGAGAACACTTAAACCATTTGACATCAGTGATGGAAAAGTTGCGGCAAGAAATATTGCTGATAAATCTGAAGAAAATATCTTTTATGAAGAAAGAAATCACATACTTGGGTTTTGTGATCTCTTCAAATGAATTGAATATGGATCTATAAAAGGTGAGAGTAATCAAAGAATGGCCATCTCCAGGAAGCATATTTGAGGTAATAAGTTTTCATGGGTTAGCAAGTTCTTATAGAAAGTTTATCAGAAATTTCAGTGGTATATGTACACCCATGTTGGACACTGTGAAGAAGAAACACTAGTCTTTTAGTTGGACAGAGGAAGCTGGAAAAATTTTCAAAGTGTTGAAGGAGAAGATCACAGAACAACCAATTCTGGTCTTACCAGATTTTGGGAAAACATTTCAAGTGAGATGTGATGCAAATGGAGTAGCTATTGGAGCAATATTGAGTCAAGATAATAGGCGAGTTGCTTATTTTAGTGAGAAGCTGAATGAAACCAAGAAGAAGTATTCCACATACGAAAAATAATTTTACGCAGTGATTCAAGCTTTGAAGAAGTGGAGGCACTATCTAATTCCTAAAGAATTTGTCTTGTACAGTGATAATCAAGCTTTGAAGTTTATTACTAGGCAAGAAAAGTTGAATCAGAGACATGCTAAATGGGTAGAATCTATGCATAATTTTACTTTTGTTATTAAACATATTGTTGGAACTGTTAACAAAGTTGCAGATGCTTTGAGCAGGAGGAGTTTAATCGTACAGGAATTCCAAGTGGAGACCTTATGGTTTGAACACATCAAGTAAATGTATCAAGAAGATCTAGATTTTAAGGAAGCTTATGAAGCATGTAATAATCCTTTGTTGGGAGATAAAATCCCATGGAAAGAATATTTGATCTAAGATGGATTATTATTCAAAGGAAGCCAACTATGCATACCAAAATACTCAATGAGAGATAACCCGCTGAAAGAGAAATACAGTGGAGGTTTAGCCGGACATTTTGGTCATGATAAGACATTTGCACAACTGAGAAATTCATATTATTGGTCGAGCATGAGGGCAGAGGTGAAAAGGTTCGTGAAAAAATGTAGAATTTGTCAGTATGCAAAATGAAGACAACAAAACACTGGTTTGTATCATCCATTACCAATTCCAGAAAGGCCATGGGATGCAATCAGTATGGATTTTATATTGGGATTTCCTAGAACCTAAAAAGGGAGTGATTCCATATTTGTTGCGGTGGATAGATTTCCAAAGATGGAACATTTCATACCATGCTAGAAGACAAACGATGCTACACATATAACCAATTTGTTTTTCAGAGAAGTGGTGAGACTACATGGATTGCTTAGGAGCATAGTCTCAGACAGGGACACCAAATTTGTAGGATACTTTTGGAGGACTCTATGGAAGAGTTTGGGGATAAACTTGTCCTTTAGTTCAAAATATCACCCTCGGACAGATGGACAAACTGAAGTAGTAAATAGGAATCTGGGAATCTTATTAAGAAGTTTAGTCACTGAGAAAGGTCATCAATGGGATCAGATTCTGCCACAGGAAGAATTTGCATTTAACAATTTAGTGAACAAGAGCATAGGAAAAAGTCCATTTGAAATTGTGTATGGTGTACAGCCAAGAGGGATTACATATTTGAGAGATCTGAATCAAGATGATTTCAGAAGTGCTGGAGAAGAGGATTTTGCAGCATAAATGTAGAAACTCCATGACAAAGTCAGAGAGCAGCTACAGGAAAACAACCAAAAATATAAGAACAGATTTGATCAGAAGAGGAGAGAAGTTCAATTCGAAGTGGGAGATGAAGTTTTAGCTAATTTTATAAAGGAAAGGTTTCCAAGGGGAACATATAACAAGTTGAAAATGAAGAAGATAGGATCATGCAGGATTCTCAAAATATTTGCAGCCAATGCTTATGAAATTGGGTTTCCAGACAATGTTGGGATATCACCGATATTCAATGTTGCAGATCAGTATCCTTACAGGAGAGATGAGGCTCGAGAATTAGATGATTAGAAAGAAGCTCATTGGGAAGAACAATTTCCCACAACAGAAAAACCTTAGATGGAGAAAATCATTGAACATAGATATGGAAAGAAGACTAGAAGGAAGACATATCATGAATACTTAGTGAAGTGGAAAGATCATCCAGTGGAAGATTCAAGTTGGGTCATTTAGCCTGATATTTTGAAGCATGGAAAAAAAATGCAGGAGCTCATGGACATGAGTCCATGAATATTTTAGCCAGAGGAGTATGATGCAGGAGCATAGCTTTCACAGTCAAATATGCAAGCGTGGAGGCATGGATATGACATCTCAGCATGGAAAAAATTTAAATCAACATTTAACTCATAAGTAAATTGAGTTATTGAGATATTTTGGAAACAACGTTCTTTAATATATATTATTTGTAAAAGTCTTATATGACTGTAAGGAGTTGCAGATATAGAGTGTTGGCTCTTATCTGGCAATAACTGATAGTTATTGTAATAGGAGAAGGTAGGTAACCACTAAGACCTGATAGGATAGGTTGCAAACAAGATGGAGAAAGCTTTTGGATCCAGTCCTTAGATAGTTTGTTGTTGTATTGTAATAGATAGGGAGATAAATATCAGTAGAGACATAATAGAGTAGAATAAAGACACAGTGAAGAACTACAATATTATGTAATTTGTTTTTGAATGAATAGAACATACAAAATTGTCCAAATTATTCAGATTGTGTTCATTTGATGTGTGATTGAATGAATGTTACATTTTGTGTGTGTGATTTAGTTCATTTCGTTCATGTATGATTGTTAAGAGTTGATCGTATGAGTTTTTGACGAAACTGGATAAGTTTCAATTGTTTGTCTTTTGAAACTCGTATGCAAGGTGTGCATATCGTCAATAAGGAGTGCATCGACAGAGTCTCATATTGACTCAGAGGAGTTCAGAGAGAACAAAGGGAACTTATACCAGGTGCAAGGAGTGCACAATGTCAAGGAGCGACCAAGCGTCGAAGAACCAGAACAAAGGAACGCATGGAGTGCAGGAAGAATTTATTTTCAAGAAATCCTTCGAACTGAGTTATCGAAATCCTAGGAGTGCGTGGGAAATCAAAATATTCAAAGAGATCAATATCATAAGAGATAACACTTTTCATAAGTGCAGACGAAGTCCAAGAGACAGACTCGTAGGAGGAGCAAAGTTCGAGGCCTTTGAACACTTAGAAAATATTCTAAGTCAGAGGAATTTGGAAGCTCATAAGGAGGAGCGACAACAACCGTTGGATCACAACGTAGAGGATCAAAAACTGTCTGATCAAAGAAAGGTGCACGAACCTTATCGATTTTTCACATGCAGGAGGGTGAACTTGCCAAAGTTTCGAAGTCCCAAAGTAATTTGGGACCGTCCATCGTCAAGGAGGACAGGTGGCTCAAGATCCACAACTCCAAAATTTCATGGACTAGGAGGAGGTGAAATTACCGAAGAATATCTTGACCGTTGATCACTAGGAGATACGTGTTAGCAGATCAGTGGCTTCGAGGAAATCACTTTGAGAGTTGAAACTCCCGAAACCTAAAGTTCGAAGAAGATATGGACCATCAGATCGAGAGGGACACGTGGAGATAGATTGTAAGCTCTGGAGAAATCACTTCGAGAGATTGAGTTGAGAGTTGAACCTCCCAAAGCCCAAAGAGTCAGAGAGCCGAAGTGAATCTCAATCATCATATCCAGAGGACAGGGGGCGTGAATCTATGGACTCTGGGTAAAGACCCAAAGTAATTCATAGCCGTCATATTTAAGGTGAGATGTGGTGAAAATCCATGGACTCCAGGTAAAGACTTGAAGTAAATATCAACTGTCTGATTCAAGGGGACACGCAATAGAAATCTTCACACCTAGAGGGAAAGTGAAGCTTGAGAATTGAAAATTCTGAAGCCCGAAGACCCGAAGGGATTACAACCCTCAGATCAGCAGGAGACATGTGTCAGTGGATTACCAATTCTAGATAAAATCCATTGGAAAAGGAGTTGATATTTTATATTTTCATAGTCTGGAGTCCTAGAATGATCAAAGTCGTTGATTTAAGAGGGCACATGGTAGAATATATGTCATTTCGGTAGAAAGCAAGGTTTGAGAGTTGAAAACTCCGAACGCTGAATCGCAAAACAAATCACGACCATTGATTTGAAAAGGGACAGATCTGAGTTGTCAGTTCTGAAGCACTATCAATATTGTGAGATCGACGGTCACCTCGCATTATGGGGACAAAAGGTGCTTGAGCATTAAAAAGTTGAGGGTAGGCTGCAATCGAGACCACGGTATTGGCAAAAGGACATGTGGTGGCGCTTGGTGAATTGTGGGGTGAAAAGTAGTTTGGTTCCAAACCACTCTTGGGCGCGCCTGCAATCACATGTTTACGAGAGGTCATCATCCGAGGTCACATCAATGAGGGGCTTATCAGAAAATGAGCTAGCGCACAAACTTTGATATTTCACAAGTGCAAAGGAGAAGGTCGCGGGTTCCATAAGACCTCTGCCAGAAAGCTAAAAGGGCATGTGTTTAGATATAGAATGAAACCATCAAGGTTTCAGAGAGTCCTTCGACTCAATAATTGGAGATCCTTGACCAGGAGGTATTGTAGCTGTACGGGGGAGTAGGGGGGCTGCATCATTGAGTTGGTAGGGTAAGAAAAGATAGGGTATGTAAGATGATTAGGATAGGTTACATCAAGTTAGGTTTGGAAGGTGAGAGCAAGGTAAGGTATGGGTTGGTAGGGTATATTAAGAATTAGATTTTTTAGGGTAAACATGCATACAATCAGAAATGAATGAAATAAACTACGTATAATAAATGAAGTAAAGCACTACAATGCACATGAAAGGTAAATAACTAAAACAACATATAAAAAGACAAATTCATGAGTATAAATTATGTACCTTTTTGTACAATTGATGTAGCCTCTACACATAGGCTAGTGATCAGTTGCAATTCCTAGCATGAATTCCTGTAGAAATCAACAAACCATGAAATGTTAAATTTATGATAAATAATTTAAGAAATAGACATACATTTCAAAATTTACACGAATATATAATACATAAGAATAAAGAGTATTACCTTATTTAGCTTCTCTTTGTTTCGAGAATAGTTTAGTATTCTCTACTGAACATGGCCAACCACATGAAGGTGGAAGCGCATATGGCCCCTCCCCCCACCCCTGCACATGACCATCAATTCCCCATACCCAATGCATGTACTTGAAAATAAATGAATTTATGTGAAAATATGTGTTTTTGTCATAAATAAACATTCAAAATTCATTCATTACCTACCTATAACATTCATTCATTCAATCATTCATTCATTCATTTGTACGAAAAACATATTTCATGACATTAGTTTATATTATAAAAAATAATATGTCATAATGTTATTACAATCACTTATTTTTTGTCTTTTTTCTTTTCACAAATTCAGAAATCAACTGATCATCTTCTACAACATATTTATCAGTTCTTCTGGTCACCTATGCATCTTGTCTTATTGTTTTTCGGGTCATGTACTCATGACGTGGATACTGTTCTAAGGTGCCAGGATCTGCTATAATAATGAAGAAATGTTAAATTGATATGTTTTGTTTATATCATTACAATTATTTCATTAATTAAAACAACATTAGAGTGGTTCTCTTTACCTGACGGGGCCACATCATGTACTTCATATCCTTGTCTAGCTTCCTCGTCTTGTATAAGATGACCCTCTGCGTGATCTAGAGTTGAAACATCAAAGATTAAAATAATACACTATTTGTAATTAAATATTTTCAATTGTAATTCATACTAAGTTTTTTGCATCACATGAATACATCCATTACCAAGATGCACAACATGACCTTCATTGTCCAGTCATTCTCCATCCTGGGCATCATGTGTATTGTGGATTTCCTTCTTAAAACAAAGAGGCTCAATATTTTATGGCCAAAATTAATAATGAATAGACTACACAAGTAATCAATCTTAAATAAACTTTTTTTATTTTATTTACCTGTGCGCAGGGTGGATCACTGGAAGACTATGTTGGCCCAATGCCCAAGCCTTTTTGATGTTCAACAAAAACTGCAAAGCCATGCTAGAAACCAAGACTCAATTCGTCCTTCGTTGGCACTTCTTTGAACTGATCGACCTGCAATTTTGCATAAGATCATCAATTTATTTTTTATGGTGAAATAATTTTTTTTTTATATGGAATTTATTATTTGGATACAATATTTGAGTTATTGATACTTACAATTTGTGCCACCAGATTCGAATAACCACTAGGACCAAGCTTGTGTTGGCCATGATTTTCTAGTCTGACCTTTGTTGCCTTTGATGTTTCTGGAAGCCTAAGAAAAGTTTGAAATACATTAGATGTTGCAAATTTCATGTAAAAATAAAGAGTAATAAACATATAATTACATTGTTCTAAGTATTGCATACCTTCCTATGCTCGGTCATAACTTTCCTTGTTTTCTTAAAGCCCTCTCCCTTCCATCATCCAACGAGGCTTTCCACTCCCTTATTGGAATCATTGAAGGGTGCTCATACCTAGGGTTCATTTCTAGATGAAACCTATATTGGTCCATTGCATTATTCATATGTTGGTTGGATTTCTTGAGGACCTCTGCTCAGTTGAAGGTCTCAGCACCGAACATCCCAATCAAGCGATTAATGAGATCATTTTTTAATTTTTTTCTTTGTTTATCCCACCCTGTGTGGATGGTGGGCCCAAATATCTATGTCATCATTTCCTGCAAAATGATCATGTCATCATTGGTTTAAAAAGAATGATCTATGAGTAAATTTCAATAATATTATATATAATAGTTAAAATATTTTTTAAATACCTAGGATCTTCTCTATCTTTATGGAAACACAATTTTCATCCACCAAAAATGTGGTTTGTACTGTTCCCGTGCTAATAACACAGGAAGATCCAGGAAATGTTGCTTGATAAATATCAATACTACTCGTTGATGCATCGATCCCCTAACCATGTTCTGCATGATCTATTCTGTGTCGAGAAGTAAAGGGTGCACCCACATCTTCCCTCTAGGGCGTCCTGCTATGTGTTGCCAACTGTTTAGCCAAAAAAATGGCACATTTTCAGATGCACGTAGGGTTAGATGCTCGTGATGTGAAGACTCATTAGTAACATCAATAGTAGCAACAAACCCCTCACTAGGATTATGTGGATGCAAATATGTCTGTAAAAACAAACCATATTTTAGTTCATGACATATACAAGTAGAAAATATAAAACCATAAATGAATTTATCTTCTAATTAAATATCCTGTAGTTTACATTCAATGACTGAGCTCTCATTGTTAAACGATCAATATTTTCTCTAATATCCTTCATTAGTGGTTGAATGAATGTTGTAGCAAAATCTCCCTGCAGACAGGTAGACCTCCTGTTGAGAGATAGACCCTTAACTCTAAGACAGAAGGTGCTTAACATGGACACTGACTTCCTTTTAGATCTAATCAAGATGATGAACAAAAGGGAAGGAGGAAAGCATGTACCTTATGAACATCGTTTGTCTCTGCAAGGTCCAGGATGTGCTTCGATCTTGAGCTCCTTGGTAGATCTTGCAAGATAAACAAAAGTACAAACAAATTCCTACTCTACTGAGATTAGCTAAAACATAGATCCATCTGCTGTAGACAAACTTATATGGAACAAGTACAAGTTTGAAAGAAATAGGCCAAGCATTGATTATATTGATGAGAACAAAGTGTTACTTACAGCCATGGATGTAGTGCAGCAACTTCACCAAGCTCTCTTTGTCCAAACCCTTGCTTAAACAGTCCACACACAGAATGATGATTCTCCAAATGGCATCTTCCTCATGAGATCATAATTTAGATGCGTCACAATTCTTTCCATCTCCCCCTCCTCCATGGAAACCCCTCATTATATAGGATTTGGAGGCTTAACCACCATGGAGAGGATCTCTCATCAGATCCACTAAGAAAGGGATCTCTAAGATATGTAGGGAGAAAATATCTCTTAAGGATTTTGGGGAGGAAATATTTCAACCATCCATGAGATCCTTCACCTTCCCTAAAAAATAGGAAACCAAATGTGAGGTGGATTCTCACACTTAATTACTTTATTTTTTATGAATATTAATAATAATTCATGTGCACTTGATTCTCACACTTAATCAATTCCTTTTCCATGAATATTAATAATAATTCATGTGTACTTGGTATTTTGGCCTTCATGTAATATATACCTCCTCCACATTGACTAGGGACTGTGACATAGGATATTCCATGGTGTTAAGGTGTATGAGACACTTATATGACACTTTACGACACTTAGGGCGAGGTACCTAGGTGTGCAAATTTCATGTGTAACAACGAATACCAAACGAAGGATTTCTGTATTTGTTTTTTACATACTTCTTTAACATCTGAAAGGGGTTAAGTGATGATGTGATGTCATCATCACACATTAGCTCATCCACATCGATTTCTATGGATTTATCTGCTAATGGATACGTAGCCTATGACAGAAATATAGAAAACATTAATATCGAAATGAAACCAATAGACTCATCATAAAAACGTAATAATACAACATATTTAATATTTACAATTACTATGGGTGATGGGTGTTGTATATGCACTAAAAACACACTAAAACCCCTTAATTAAATTGTCAACCCGGGGTAAGTAAACTTAGAGTTGTAGAAAAATATATGCCAAAGGTAGAAGGGCTAGTAGTAGTATAGTCTAACTAAGGAAGGTAGCTATCTAAGGGCTAATCTATTCAAGAAAAGCTATCTAATGAGAAAACCCTACTAAGCAACTTGAAACTATGTAACCTAAGTACTTTTGGGCCAAGGATTGATGGATAGTTCTAAGAAAGCAAGTAAAAACCCTATATAAAGAAAACTAGTTCATAACAATAAGCAAAAGCAACTATTAAGCATAACAATAAGCAAATAACCAAAGAAAACTACTTTAACTTTCCAACCTACATTCAATGAGCAACTACCTTATGAAAGCAAGTAAATAAACAAGCAAGCAACTATTCTACTAAAGAAAATAAACAAGTAAGCAAGACAACTAGCTAACCTATTAAAGAAAGTAAACAAAACAACTAACTAACCTATTAAAGAAAGTAAACAAAGCAAATAACTAACCTATTAAAGCAAGTAAGAAACTAACTACTCTAAGATAACTTCTACTGCAAGTATTAAAAACTTCTCATTGAACAACTATCTAGCCTAAGAGGCAAGTGGACTATATTCTTAAAACTTCAAAACTATTTCTAATTCATGAAAGGAAATCTATTTAATTGAAAGCAAGAAGAACTAACAACTAACCTTTAATCTATGATAATAAAACTGTTCTCTAACCTATCAAAGCAAAAGACTATCTATCCTATAGCAACAATAAAACTATCTTCTAAGCTATGAAAGAAAGAAACTATATCTTTTGATCTATGGAAGTAGGAAATTAGATCTTTTAACCTATGAAAGCAAGAAAACCATCCTTTATCCTATGAAAACAAGAAAACTATCTTTTAACCTATGAAAACTCAAATATAGTGTTGGTGGTTGTGTGAATGTCTCCAGTGTCATATGGTATCTCGATGGCACTTGACAACAAAGTTTAATTCAAGTGGTATAAGTTCAACACTGATCTCAATAGCAAAGTGAAATGTATGGATTAAACAATCCAATGAGAATTTAGCCATGACATAAACAATCGTCAATTACCCTGCATATTCATTTATTAACCATCAACAATATAATGAGATCATAATTATACGTATACACTATGTAAGAAAAATTCATACTTAAACTCAATCATTAACTAAGAAATATAATTGCAATTTAATTCTAAGAAAGAAGGTGCATAAAAAGAAACTATGCTATGCCTATCTCAACAATTCAAAATGTGATAAGGAAAATGCTTGAAAACCGAATTAAAACATGACATATAAAAAAGTAAACTAACGCAAGTATTGACTAACAACTGGTTAAGCAAATTCTACAATAAAAAGACTGAAATTAACCCTATCCATCCACCAAATCCTTGTTAAAGAAAACCCAAATTAAAACTCTATTCTACTCTACTTAAAACTCTGTTCTACTCTACTTAAAACTATCTTTTAAATTTAATCCTAAAATCATAAATAAAACACAATCTAACATTGAATTGCACACGGGGTTAGTCTAGGAATTTGCAAATTCGTTTCTATCTATCAAATCAATGCATATTAACACACGCCTTTATACAAACCTCCAAAAGAAAATCAAAGAAATTAAACTATAACAACAAACTAATTAACAAGATAATAATGCATGTACAGGAAATAAAGAGAGACAACTAAACTATAAAATGCATAAATAAACTAAAGAACAGTTACCAGACTACTGGTGGGCCCCCCAGCAAGTCGTGGTCACTTTCTAAAAGCACACCACAAGCTCAGCAGGATGGATTCACCATTAAAATGCAGAAACACATTTTTATATAACTTCGACAATGAAAAATGACAAAAATAAGAGAGAGTCACGTTTTTCTCCAATACACTACTCTATTGCTTCTTAACCTATTGTCTAACCATCCTAGTGGTATTTATAAGTTTACAGACCAAGTGGTCGACCACAAGAGGGTTGAACCACTTCTAAATTCGACAATTTTCATTAAATGATGCCCCAACTGCTGAAACGGAGTGGGTCAATAATCGCCCTGTTTAACAACCAAAATTGGGTTGTCGGGAGTTCAGTAGCTAGAGGGGGCAAGCATGAACAAAACCCATGTTCCCGATTCACCCATCACTGGCCACCAATACCGTAACCTCCAAGTCGCCCTCCTTTTTTGTGCAAGACATGGTGCTAGACATAGTGCCAAATCGAGTACCGGATCGAGTGTTGGAAGGAGTGACGAAAGTATAAATGTGGTGCATTTTTTCCCTGTAACACCATAAAAACGTGAATTAGATATTTGGAATCATAAAACGTGATGAATTATACTCAATATTGACATCAAACACGAATCATACATACCTGGTGTAGATCATGTCGTTTTAACATAAAATTCTTCAACAATCTCCTTCAAAACATGAAAAACACATATGTACATTCGACAAAAGTGTCTAATAACTGTCATAAAATTGATCATATCTCGGGCCCAACATTACATTACCCCCACACTTACAATTTTGTAGGTCCCACTGCAAACAAAAATAAGTTACCCCTCGTGACTAGGCTTGTTGAGGAGGATCGGCTCTGGAAGCTTCTCCTTCTTGCTGTGAAGACTTTTCCTTGTGCCTCTTATGTTTCTTCAGCTATGCTCTGAGGCTGCGGTTAGATTTGGTTATCTCATTGACCAACCGTTGAAGGGAGTTAAACTTTTCTTGGAGAACTGAATTATCATGATGAAGGTGTGCATCTATTGTCATCCTTTCCTCCAACTGTTGGAGAAGCTGATGGTTTTCTTTCTGTAGCTTCTCAATGGTTGGGGCAGAATCAGTGATCTCTGAGGAAGTCTTAGATCCTTTGAGGGATGTGGACAATCTATCAGTTTTAGGATCTAGAGTAGGCAAGGGTGAATTAGGAGTGATGGGGGATTGGTAAGGAGAGGTAGGCTCTGATTTTGTCTTTCTTAGTGGCTCTAATCCATCCTCAAAAACTTCCATAAGTCTCTTATGAGGGTTGTCAAGATCGGAGGACACTTGGATAGGATTTGATGCAGGCATGGTTTTTGCATAAGGTTTGGTTCTTGTGCTCCAGGTACTCTTTCGAAAGGGCCCTTTACCAAATCGATTGATTCCCCTCCTATTTGTGGGAATGATGGGAAAGTCTTGTTGAATTACTTCTTGGAGATTTTTAGGTGTAGGATCAAGAGAGATTGAAGGCATTAGGGGGTTAACAATAGGCTTCTTTTGGTCTTTTCTCTTGGTCTTTTTACCCGATGAAGAAGTAGGGATATCAACAAGATTTTTGTATTGTTTCGGTAAAGAGAGGGTTTGTACAAGGGGGTTTGGAGTTCTTGGAGAGCGAGGCTTGGATGGAGAGATAGTTTTTAGGCTAAGTGGATTTTTTCCAGTCCTAATTGTCAAGTGAGGGTTTGCAAATCGATAGATAAAGGCATCCCAAGTTTGCCCCTGTTTCTCTAGTTTGGATAGAACAAGGAGTTTGATCAAGCCATGGTGAAAGAGACTATTGTGGGGGTTAGTCACATTCTTCCTCACTTGAGAGGACATCTTCTCCAATATTTTTACAAAATAGAAGGGGAAGTTCAAAGGTTTGTTGAACAGAAAATGAGCCAGCAATCTAAAATGACAAGCTTTGAAAGTGGAGTATCTACCTTCATAGGTAATCAACCTTGTGATGACAATGAGGGGGTTGATCAATTCCACTTTTATCCACTACCTATAATATCATTTTTCTCTTGAACTGTTCTCGAATTCAGGATTAAAAACCCTGTTATAACTTGAGCGCGACAATTGGTGTTTTTTGAACCATCTATCTCCCATTCTTGGGAGCTTTGTAGCTGAAGAAATGGACTCTTCTGAGACTTCAAAGGTAAGAGAACCTACATGTGTTGTTTTCCCGTATAAATTGATGGAGAATTGCATGGAGAGGTTGTCATTGTGGCCCTGCAAGTTAGACACAAATGCCCCCCAACCTGTGTGCAAAAACACCTCCCTGCATTGTGCACATTCGGGAATGAAAAATAGAACTGCATAGGAAGAGGGTTCGTACCTCCTAGGCATTGTGGCAGAGGTGAAATTCACCAGGAAAGGGTGTGAACATGCCAAGAGATGGCACGAATTGGGCATGGTCTGAGCGCAATTTGAATAGGGGAAGAGATGTTAGAGGTTGGGCGTGATTTCTTAACGCAGGGCAGAGCAATTGACAAGGGAGAATGGGGATAATGGTTTCCCAGCCCGATTTTGAATGCGCCTATAGTGGAGTAGGTTGCACACATGTCCGCACGGGCTGCCATGTGTGGAGAATTCGAATTCAACAACTCATTTTTGGAGGTAATGCAATGATGTGTAGTTAGATCAATATCCAAGTCTTTTGACTTGGACATTTGATCATGAACATATAAATCATCTTCAATCAATTGCCTGCAACCAATTCAATTGAATGTAATTGAGTTCTCGTTACCTAGAATATAGGACAATTACTGGTGTGTAATTCATATGGTACTTCATTCGACACTTCATACGGTATTTCATATGGCACTTCATACGGTACCTCTGTGTTAAGTACATTTACACTTCTTATAATGGATAGCCTGCAAATTTGAAGTGTTTTTGACAATCACAGTGGTAAATGAGCAAAGTCAGAATGTTCCCTTGTTGTTGATTTTGCCATCATGCTCACTCAATCCTCTTTCATATGACATATAATTTCAAACCTACAATGAACAGTTTATAGCAAGTAAAAACATGTATTGTCAAACCTACAATGTACAAGTTGTAATAAAAGATAAACCGATAAAAGTGGTCTGGTCTGTTAGGCAATTTATAGCACACATGGGTTTAGCATTTCAAACATAACATGACTATTAATGTAATAACCAGTATCATCGAAATAATACAAAGATTCTTGCAAAGTTTTATTTCTCTGGGAAATGATCATTTGTCAGCTCATGAACTTGTTGGCAGCTCAACATATTTGCTAACTTTTTATATCAATAAATTGATCTATATAGCTTCCTAACTAGGGTCATCTATTTTCATTACTCTTCATAATGCAATTTTCAAAACAACAGTTGTAAGTTGTCACTTTGCCCTATTATTTGTTTTTCTTTCATGCTTCGTTCATGACTGAAAGCATGAAAACGAAGCATGAAAATTTGTGACTGTGTTACCATTCTGTTTTAAAATTTCATCAAAGGCAAATTGTTCATACAGTTTATTAATGAAGTTTGGTTCCTTGCCATGAGGAGTTACTCTCTTTGTTTCGATCCTTTCAACACCAAGCATGCTTAGAGATTGATGGTTATATAAACAAAGGACCCCCACGATTTTATTTTTGGTATGGTTTTGTTTGATTCTTGGCTATACGTTTCTTTTTGCTAAGCCTTTGATTTTCGACTTGCCCAAACCTTCTGATAGAACCCACGATGCGCACACTTATTTTCATTTTTAATGCTTTGGTCCTAGCTTGTACTAAATGCAAAGGTGGCAATATCATTTTTGGTCAGACATCATTCCCAAGACTGGCCATGGGCTTTGCAAACCCTCTTCGCATGCATTTCAATTAAACACCTATCTTATCGTTATGAGTTTATGTTCATACACCATTCACTATTGGGATTTCTCGGGCTCGGGTTATGGCTCTGGACTATCTCACAAACCCTCTATGTGCATTGTGTTTGATTCATTACCCTTTCACCCATTATGGCTCCTGTTGTGAGAGCCGAACCTAATGGCATTCAAACTCTTCTCTTATATGACGATGCCAAAGAAGATCTGGAGAGAAGTGGTTGGCTCATTTTCATTAGGAAATTTCAGGGTTTCAATTTACAAATTGCCCAGGAATTCACTTTCTCCTTTGATGGGTGCAGAGCTAAGGTCGGTGATGTCCAACTTGAGGTTACAGAGGATTTCTTGAGTCAAGCTACAAGACTACCTGCAAGCAGTCAAAGGTGGTCTAAAAATGAAAAAGTGGAAGAAGTTCCTTGGAGTCTTCTTTTTACATCTCGGAAAATAAAAGGGTGTGACAAAGGTATGCCCATTTCCTTCCTAAAATCTCAGTGGCACGATCTGCTTGCTGTGGTAAAACAATTTGCCACCTGTGAGGGACGTTTCGGTCTTGTGTTTTTTTACCATTTGCGTCTGCTTATGATTTTTATGGGGCTTCCCTTGAACATGATGTATTACTTATTGAGGAGTCTTTATAAAATGGGAAAAAGGTATAGGAAGCAGTGGTCAGACTCGAGCCTCTTCCATCACGGCCTAATCAAAATCTTGCTTGTGCATCAATTAGAATTGCAGAATGACAGTTGGGATTCATTCATAACCAGAAACGGTTATGGTAACCCTGTTATGGAAGAGGTCGACAAACTTGTGGTTGAATAGACACTAATATACCCTACAACGCCCCTCTCACCTACTCAGACTTGTGTCTCAGCCCCCTACAACAAACCCTTAATCGATCCAAAGGTTATTGAACTGGCCTGTGAGCAGGTTATACATCCTAATGACTGTGTTAAAAATTTAAAGAAACCTACAGGGAAGGCATCTAAAATCCATGCTGATATAAATTTTAAGAACAAGAGAGTCGGGAGACTGATTTCGAGGAGGCTTCGTAACAAGTCGAATTCTCATGCGACCTCGATCAGCATGATTGAGGTCCATGAAAGTTCGGACTCTGAAATCAATAGGTTCCTTGTTGAAGAAGACCCTCATTCATTTGAGCCACACCTTGATCGGCCCTACAACTTTGTTGACAATTTACCTCCCTGTCTGAAAAACAATCCAAATTTTCTTGGTGTCAAGTTGGGTAATGAATCTACTGTTTGTGTGGAAGATGCTCGGGTTCACAATCATGTTTGTTCCCATGCAACCGTCGTACAATCAAAGTGTGAAGTCTGTCTATCATGGATTGATAGATATGATACTGATATCCCTATCCTACAGTCACAGGTTAAGGCTTTAAAGGATCAGATCGATGTCTTAACGAGCGAAAACCATAGGCTCGAGTCTGTTATTCAAGGGAAAGAAAAACGTATGAAGACAACAAGCAATGTAGTATTTAGAAACGTTGAGGCTGCAACGACCATTGTAATATCCAAGGTTGTCTGATACGATTTGATCTCATAGTTGGAGGTATGATTCTTTATCTTAAAATAGGACTGTTTGTTGAAGTTAGATTGCTTTGTTCTTTTAATAAATTGTATTTAATTTACTAAAATAACTAGCTATAGAATCACAA
Source organism: Picea sitchensis (assembly GCA_010110895.2). Taxonomy (NCBI): domain Eukaryota; kingdom Viridiplantae; phylum Streptophyta; class Pinopsida; order Pinales; family Pinaceae; genus Picea; species Picea sitchensis. The sequence continues at coordinate 36,582 of SNQJ01S0070776.1, forward strand.
GATTCTGTAGCCAGTTATGTTAATTCGAATTGTGTAAATTAATGGTTGAAAATGTATCTAAATCTTTCTATTTTCCATTTTCTTTCAGGATATTCAGGAATCTATGATTACAAATTGATTTGAGGCATCCTTAAGACCTTCCAGTCATATCTTTGATGCATTTTGTATGAACAAAAATGAACTTTTGTTGGTTTTGGAGGATTTAGCAGGATCTGGGTGGTTGCATCCCCCTTTTATTTTTTGTAATTAATATTTGATCTCAGAAAGGGAAACAATTATCTTTTCTGAGGTCTTTATAAACCCATCATTTTTGTAATCAATGGAATCTTGGCCTGGGGCTATTTGTGAACAACTTATACTCGATTTTAGACATAACAAATATTTACTTTATGCTTTAGCCATCTGTGAATGTTGTTATTGTCTATAATTTGTTTATCTTGATAATTGGATGATTGTTGATAGCTTTCGTCTTCGCTGATTATTTTGTTGTCAAGATAGTTCTTCTCTCACAGTTCACGATTTTATGCTTCAGTTTTATGAAAATAGTGAATGATCATTCAATTCATATTATGAGGTTTACCTTAAACATGTTGATTGATTAAATGCAAGCTGTAACTATAGGATTTATCTTATGCATTATTACTTTCAGTCTATTATATCACTGTAATTATTTTGCGTTGTATTATTTTATCATTTAAATACACCAGTCAATGCACAGTTTAGCATTTGTACCAAATAGTGTGAAGATGCACAATAGATTTATCTCGTGGATGGACTAATGTACGATTTACGCAAACAGTTGGATGCATACTCCTCAAGTGATTAATAGGTTAGTTTGTCCTTTTCTTTCATTTGCTTGTTTATTATAGAAGTTCTTATATATAGTATAATTTTCATTGTCTATATTTTTTTGTTTAATTAAGTAGTTTAATATTTGATCTTACGAATGCATATAGATTAAAGAACAAATAAAAAAAACAAATAGTACTTTCTGCTTTCTTTATCTACTTTCAATCGAAAGAACCATTAAACATTTGATTTTCTATGAGTTCAGATTAAAACTCATTATTTGTATATTTTGTATATATGAATTAGATTAATAGAACTATCATATAAATATTATTTAAATAAACTGTATATATATATTTAGATGTACATATATATTTCAGTGATTAGTAATTAGTGAGTTATTTCATTTCTTTTATTTATTTTTCGTTTCCTCTGAATTTAGATTGGCCAACGGAGCCATTAAACCCGTCAGAGTGAGTCAATCCAAATGGCTTGGGTTAATTAGACAACCCCAGACCGGATTCACTCTTCCAGTTGACGAACGATCAATTTTTCCCATCAACAAATGGTGCTAGAAGGAGGGCCTGAATACTATTGATGGCACGTGGAGGTCGCAAGACTCCTCCCCCACCTACCTTCTTACCTATAGTAACAAGAAGTCACTCTGACGACAAAATTGTCCCTCAAACAACAACCACATCAAATGACAATCCACGGATTACCGTTGAACCGGTAACACCAAACCCCCCAGGGGTCGACGTACAAGAAGATGTTTGTCAATCCCTCCTAAGGACACATGGTGCTTTGGCCCATATCAGACAACTAGGTCAGCCATTGAACCAACCATTAGACTTCTCTGATATTAGGGAGCAACTTGAAAGCACTGATATTACCATAAACCCTATGGATCCATATCACATCCTCACTCCTGTAGCAGGAGGATCTGGTATTCCACCATCACCACCCCCTTCATCTCCTTCTTCTTCAAGAGAAGAATCATCAGACGAAGGCAGTTCTTCATCTCAGCCTTTGACACCACCCACACCTATGGAAAATCCGAACAATCCCGCCAGGCCTTGGCTCGATCAAGATGCAATGGCCATACCCGGACCCCAGCATCCTTTGCCTAAAAATCTAGAGAAATGGATCCCTAAATTCTATCCAGATTCCAAACAGATCGTTGAGGATCATATTAAAAAATTCATGCTAGCCATTAGGCTCCGTAGTGTTGAACACGAAGACGTAGTATGTAGACTTTTCCCATATACATTTGAGGGCAATGCCTCTACCTGGTACTTTACCCAACAACCCCACACCATTGTGTCTTGGGATAGATTTGAATCCTGTTTCCTTAAGAAATTTGGAGACGAAAAATCTCTTGAAGTCCTAGTCATGGAACTCTCTAGTTTAAAGATGAACCCCAAAGAAAAGATAAAATAATTTAATCAAAGGTTCCTAAAATTAAATAATCGAATCCCGACGGATTCCATGCCCAGTGAAAATCTTATTGTCGCATACTATACGAAATCCCTACACCAAAACATAGCAATTTGGGTAAAAATGTCTAAGAAAGCCACATTATTAGAAGCCTTTGAAGAGGCGAGTCAAATCTAGAAAGATATTCTCAGCCTAAAAGACAATATCTGTAACGAGGTAGAGACTACTTCATCCTCCAAGAAGAAAATTGAAATTCTTTCTAGACCTCCCCAAACCAAAACTCAATTAGATGGTTCAGACCTAGAAAGTTTACAAAAGGTCATTCAGAAATTGTCAAATCAGGTTATAGATTTGAGAAGATTGACTAAAGAAGCTTCTTCAAGCAAAGGGCTGTACAAACCACCTTTTAGAAAGCCTTTTCCCACAAACCGGCCTAACTCAAATTCTGAAGGCTTGAATCTAGAAAGCTTACAGTTTGCTATCCAAACGATTCTAGAGGCACATGATAACTTGATTCCTCCTAAGATTCCTAAAGACATGGCTGAACAAGAGATAGTGGAAGAGGACGAATCCTCTCGCAACATTTTCGGGCATTTTTCGAATAGCATTTTTCAAGCTAATTTCAAAACAGTGCATCCTTACAATACCAGGAGTAAGACAACAAATAAATCTTCTGCTGAAATTGGACATAATGCACCTTAAAAACAGTCTAAACCAATTGAAACTAAACAGAATTCAGCAACTCCAAGTTTAGAGTATGATTTGATTGAGGATCTCAAAAAACTTAGAGATAATATTTTTGTTTATGAATTATTGAAATTTCCATTTCTTCTGCAAAAGATGCTGCATAATATTGTTGAAAACATCAAAAATAGCAATCCGAACAGCAACAAATTTGCATAAAATAACCCTAAAACACCTCAAAAGGTCTCCGTTAAAACGACACTAGAGTCTTCTGATAAAAGAGACCTTGTTGTAAAAAGTGTAACAAATGTAGATAAACTAGTTCAAGGGGCTGCGACTAAAAAACAACAAACTTCTGCTATTAATACTCGTAGAAATGTTCCACCCTTTCTGTTGACTTTTGAAATTTTCAATAGGAATGTACATAATTGTATGGTACATTCAGGTGCATTGTCAAACGTAATGCCTTGGTCTGTCTACCAAAAAATTAATGCCGAAGTTCAACCTTCCAGTCTGGAAATTATTCATCTTGATCGGACTAGTGTTAAAGTAATAGGTGAATTAAAAAATGTGCTTATCATATTATCATCTAATCCTAAAGTCCACCAGGTTATTGATATTATTGTCGTTGATATCCCCAAAGTATATGGCTTATTTTTAAGTAGAGATTGGTTCGAACAACTACATGGCTATTTCGCGACAGATTGGTCTCACTTGTGGCTGTCCGAAAATGGAAAGCCTAACAGAATCAAGGTCAATCGTGAGCGTTATCTTAAGTTCACGGTAACTGATTTAAATGATCCTAATGAACCATTCACTGCTTCCACCAATTCACCTGAAATACAGGGGATGAACACTTTTTTCGGCAATTTCATGGCCGAAACTTCTACCATTACTGACCCGAAATAGTAGTACGAAATTATGACATACACACAGTCAACAACCCTCTCTCAGTGGTCACATGCACCTGATGAAAATCAGATCTGGTCTCTTTACTTCGATGGATCTAAATATAAGGAAGGAGCTGGTGCAGGTTGTGTGCTCATTGATCCAGCAGGTAACAAAACTTTGATCGCTTGCTGGTTAGAATTTGAATGCACAAACAATATGGTCGAATATGAGGCCTGCAAGGTCTCAGAAAAGCACTAGATTTGAGGATTCAGAATTTGACAGTCTTTGGTGATTCAGAAATTGTGGTTAGACAGGTAAAAAAATTATATTCACTGTTTATCTCCACACCTAAAAAGCTATCAAACTGAGGTATGGAATTTAATGAACAAATTTTCTGCATTTAACATTAATTCTATTCCGAGATTGAATAATTCTGAGGCTAATTTGTTAGCTAATGTCGCCTCTAAACTTTTTCCTGCAGAAGGCCTTTCTCCAAATGCGTTTTCCGTCGAGTTGTTGTTCAGACCATTCGTCCCAGACAACATCACAAATTTGAGAGTCTTCGATGACGATCAATAGATCATCAGTTTTCTGCACATGGAAGAGACTTTCCAAGGCGTAGTTATCGATGAAGACCTTCGCAATTTTACGGTAATACCAGATCCAAGATCCCCGGAGTCCACATCAGATATGGTAAACTCTATCCCAAAATCTGTGGTAAGATTAGAAAGATTTTATGATCTTCATGATAAATTCAAAAAATCAGTGAATTGTAAAACGAATAGTTATTCCTTGACACATGAAAAAGTAAATTTAGGAACTAAAGATAGCCCACAGTACATCAATTTGGGGATGGGGTGTTCTGAGCAAGAAAAGACAACATTTATTAAGTTGTTTAAGGAATTTAAAGATGTCTTTGCTTGGACATACGACGATCTAAAGACCTTTGATCCTAACATCATACAACACATTATTCCCATGAAACCCCAGACCCAACCTTTTCAACAGAAGTTAAGAAAGATGCACCCAAAACTTGAACCAATAGTCAAGAAAGAACTAAACAAACTCTTGAATGATAAAATAATTTTCCTAGTAAGACATACACAGTGGGTCTCTAATCTTGTCCTTGTAAGGAAGAAGAGTGGTGAAATCCGACTATGTGTCGATTTCCAAAATCTAAACCGAGCATCTGATAAAGACAACTACCCTATTCCTCCCATGGAACAGATCCTCCAACAAGTATCCGGTTCTGAAAGATTATCACTGCTGGATGGTTTTTCAGGGTATAACCAAGTCTTGATGTCTCCCCCAGACCAGCTCAAAACCACTTTTTGTACTCCATGGGGTACCTATGCTTATAGGAAAATGCCCTTTGGGCTCATAAATGCCAGTGCCACCTTTCAGAGAGTGATGGATATCACTTTCCGTGGTTTAATGAATCAATCTGTAGTGGTTTATCTAGATGATGTCACTGTCTTCTCAAAGAATAAAGGAGATCGTCTAGCTCATTTAAGATCAGTTCTACAACGATGTTGTAAGTACGACATTTCTTTAAATCCTAAAAAATCTGTCTTTGCAGTAGAACAAGGTAAGCTCCTCGGTTTCATTGTATCCAATGAAGGGATGATTATTGACCCTGAAAGGACCCAAGTCATTTCGAAACTGCCCCCCCCCCCTCTTCCAAAAATTCCATGCAATCTTTCTTAGGTCAGATAAATTTTGTCTGGAGGTTCGTCCCCATCTTTTCAGAAATGGTCAGACCATTACAAAATTTAATAAAAAAGGATGTACAGTACCATTGGGGATTTCTAGAAAGTCAATCTTTTGACTCAATAAAAAAGGATATAGTAGACGCTCCTTCCCTAATGAGCCCTGATTTTTTGCGAGATTTCACTCTCTACACATTCGCCTCTAATCGGTCTTATGCTGCTGTGCTAACCCAAAGGAATTCTTAAAACAACAAAGTTCTGATTGCCTTTATGAGCTCAGCCTTTAAAGGAGAAGAACTTAATTACCCAGTAGTAGATCAACAGGCTTATGCTGTTTTTAAAGCAGTAAAACACTTTCGATCTTATCTACTGAAATCTAGGACAAAAATCATTGTCCCTTACCCTACGGTCAGAAATTTGTTAGTACAAAAAGAACTAGGTGAAAAAAGGGCGAACTGGGTCACATCCTTACAAGAATATGACATAGAAATTACCCCAGCACAAATTGTTAGAGGCCAAGGTTTATGTAAATTGGTTGTTGATTCAGCTATTGGACAGTAGAATGAAACTGATATGTCACTTCAAGATCAACACAATCAAAATCAAATCTGCTGTGCTCAGAACCTTACTAGTCCTTGGTATGATGACATCAAGTTTTATCTAATACACAAATCAACTCCCCGTCACCTTGATCCAAAAACGAGGAGAGCACTGAGATTAAAATCTGCTTCTTTTCAACTGGAAAATGGTATTTTTTTTTGCCAAAATTGCGATGGAATACTTATGCGCTGTCTAGAAAAAGATGAAGCAGATAAGGTCTAATTGGAATTACATACAGGGGAAGCTGGTGGGAATTTCGATGGAGACACCACTACCCACAAAATATTAAAAGTAGGGTATTACTGGCCTACTCTTTTCAAAGATGCCCATGCCTTATGCCGCAAGTGCGTAATCTGTCAAAAGGCATCTGGACGAGTACAAAAACCAGCATCCCTATTGCAACCTGTCTCGGTAGACTTCCCTTTTTAGCAATGGGGCCTCGATATTATAGGCTCAATCAACCCTACATCCTCGCAGCATCATAAATACATCATAACAGCCATAGGTTATTTCACCAGATGGTCTGAGGCTGTGCCATTAAAAGTTGTAAACACCAGCCAGGTAATATCCTTCCTGAATTCAAATATTATCACTTGTTTTGGTATTCCTGAATGCCTAGTATTCGATAATGCTTCCTATTTTTCATCTCTCGAAATGAGTGATTTCACTTTAGAAAAAGGAATAAAATTAAAATATTCTACCAGCTATTAGCCCCAAGGCAATGGTTTGGCGGAATCAACTAATAAAAACCTGATCAAGATCATCAAGAGAACGGTCTCCGAAAACCACAAAAATTGGCATAATGCACTATTTAATGCAATCTGGGCTGATAGGGTAACTCCTAAAACTGTTGTTGGTAATTCCCCCTTTTTCCTCATTTACGACAGGGAAGCGATTCTTCCACTGCATGTCCTTCTTCCATCTCTGCAGTTATCGTAGAAGGTGCAAGAAGAAGACTGTTCTCCCTTGGAAAGTTGGATTAATGCTTTGCTGAAGTTAGAGGAAGTAAGGGCTCAAGCAAAACAAAAATTGGATCAACATCAACTCATTGTCAAAAACTGGTTTGATTCCAATTCTACCTCGGACAAAAATCTTGAGGTAAGTGATCTTGTCCTTAAATGGGACAAACCTCATGAGGGGAAAGGAGAACATACTAAGTTTCAAAACCTGTGGTTGGGACCATTTTTAATTGCTGAAAAACTAGGTCCCAGTTCTTTCTGCCTCTAGAATTTAGAGGGACAGCTAGACACCTTTTCGGTGAATGGCCAAGCTCTCAAAAGGTATTTTACCTGATGACTCTCCGATACACCTTTTGTAAATATTTTTCTGTTTTGATTCCCTTGCTGTTTGTTTTTTTTTGCTGGTTTGTTTTTGTTTTTATTTTTGTTTATCGGTCTTTTTGAAACAAACATGCATGTACTACGGTCTAGCTCAAACAAAGAAAACATAATACTTCATCTCGAAAATAGTTGTCAAAGGCTATCAGAGCATCAATTGCTTTCTTTCTCTGAAATTGTAGGCTAGTTAAAGATGATATTGTTTGAAAGTTGATTTCTCGGTTTTGATTTGCACTTGAAAGTATTCATAACTATCTTTAAAAAATATCTTTACGCTATCCTTGCTCTTTAAGAGAGAAACTCAACGATGTCTCCCTATTCTTGAAAATTAGTTTTATTAATGAACTATATTTCAGATCTTGATGAAGGATAGAAAGAAAAATTTAAAGGCCTGTGAAATATTAAGTTGTGTTAAAAAATTGGAATTTTCAGCGTCACCCCGCTCTATTGAATATCTTTAAAACTATATCAGAATGTGAATAATTTCTCAGATGAGCTGTGGGAAGTGTTTGTAAACCCGTCAGGACACTGAACAGGTCTGCTGGTAGCGGGTAAATGCATGCATGACGCCAAGACAACTTCGTCGGGGTACTAAACAGGCCCACTGGTAGTGAAGCGATGTCAGGTAAAAGAAAATTCTCAGATATAAATCTTGTTTTGGCCATAAGTGTCCTTCGTTCTGATTTGAAATTTCTTGGACAGGATACAGATGTCAAAATGGGTTAATTGACATCCCTGTCGAGGCTATGAATGCCTGCTGGCAGCAGTGGCCCTGTCAACAGTATTGGAGATATTAACTTAAACGTCGTGGCTTTATTTTGTGAAGTTTGTCACCAGATTTCGTTCTTTTAAACGAAAGATATCTAAAACTGGGTTGTGTCTTGTTCTTTTTAAAAAATATGTTCAAATAACCTTGCAGTTGTTCTTCGATTTGAAGTTTTTCAGAATTCTCTAACCTGAACTAGTTCGTATTGCAGAGATAACTGCTTCTCCCAGCATGTTGCCATTGTTGGCAGCTCAACATTTTTGTTAACTTTTTATATCAATAAATTGATCTATATAGCTACCTAATTGGGGTCATCTATTTTCATTACTCTTCATAATGCAATTTTTGAAATGACAGTTGTAAGTTGTTGCTTTTCCCTATTATTTGCTTTTCTTTCATGCTTCGTTCATGACTGAAAGCATGAAAATGAAGCATGAAAATTTGCGACTGTGTTACCATTCTATTTTAAAATTTCATCAAAAGCAAATTGTTCATACAGTTTATTAATGAAGTTTGGTTCCTTGCCATGAAGAGTTACTCTCTTTGTTTCGATCCTTTCAACACCAAGCATGCTTAGAGATTGATGGTTATATAAACAAAGGACCCCCACGATTTGATTTTTGGT
>SNQJ01S0070777.1:0-10657 GCA_010110895.2 Picea sitchensis
TTCTCAATGGTAGATTTAATATGTTGATTGAATGCTAAAATATGAGTTTTAATGGTGTAATCTAGTCCCTTCTAAAGGATCAATTGATTGTTTATGATAACTATGCATGGGAGGTCCAATGGAGACCGGTAACCTTGTATTTTTCCCAAGCCATTGAATGGAAAGCTTGCAGTATACAAATATATTCACTATGGGGGCCATGGTGAGGCGTCACCTGTGAATCAAGGAGATGAGTCAAAATTTTGAGGAGTTGGGGTTTAAAACCTTGCAGGAAATTCCAAGAAGGTTGTGGGTTGGAATGCCTTGAAACACTCCATATCCTTGTTTAAACCCCGAAGAAACCTCAACCATTGATTTGTTGTGGAAAATCGATCCCGACCATTCGTCAGAGATCTAGGATTCACATAAAGCCTTTTAGAAGGAGAAACTTTTGGAAAAATCTTGGAGCAATGCCAAGGTGAACTTCCGAGTTGACGAGAACCATCAATTTACTAGAAGGTTAGACTGACGAGATCTGGACCTAGATTTGTCACGAGTCAATACGCCAAGTCTATTGGAAAGGTGAATTTCAGAAAGATCCAAGGAGGATTAAAGGGAGGAATTATCAATGAGAGAATCCTGAAGGAAAAGACCTGAGAAGAACCAAATCCATAGATCTGTCAGCGGCCCAGTCGATGTGATATGAGTAGATGGTTTCACTATGGAATTGATCGATAAAAAATCCTCATTGGAGTTGTAGGGTCGGTTAACTACTAAGAGGATCTGAGATTCGAGATATCCCTGACAGTTAGATGAGCGGGTCCACTAATAGTCAGAACCATAAGAATATTCCAGTTAAAAAATAATTGCTAGGAAGAACCCCGAGGTTCTAAAAAGGGGGTATTTTCCGATGGCGAGAGACTAAGTGGACGAGGACTGTTGATCTGCTAAGGAGTCAGTCCGATGAGATCTCATCTATAGATATTTCTGTATACCCCATCAGTGAAGCGATTGGAGAATGAGTGAGGCCATTAGCTGTCACATTGTTTGAAGGTTCTGTGTTGATTGAGAGTATTGTTTTCCCTCACTCCTTACTATTGGATATATTGGGAGTGAGTGTCTCAGAAAGAATGGATCAGAGGTGAAGGTTATGGTGGTGCAACCTGTCCTTCCAATGAAAGAGACTTCGACTGAACGCCAACCGTTGATCTTGCATGTGCCAAGTGAGTCTGAGCCATTCATTCTAGAGCATTCATCTCTTGGATCGTGCAATTGCATTCTGCCAAAGGATTTCCATGAGAGTGTGACGCATCCGAGGACATGTCATTGCCATGCCAACACACAGATCAATTTTCCCACCAATGTAGGTGGGGTGGAGGATCCTACATGGTGGCCACATAGGACAGAGAGTGTAGGGAAGGGTAAAACCCATAAGGCCCCATGAGGCCATTCCGATAGGTCCAGACTCATTTTAGACTGCGTAGAAACCTCTAAGGAACAAACCATGCGAGTAGGTTCCTACCTATGGGGTTAAGATCAAGATCAAAGTTGTAGTGGAAGAAATTTGACATCCCACCAACCTAAGTAGGGTTTAGGGGGTCGGGTGTGTTACAATATATAGGCCATTGTTGAAGTTTGAAGGAAACCACTTTCAATGTGAATGCTCGAGATTCAGTCTAGAGCACCCTTGTAACTAATTTGACCTCAAGTGTGGCCAAGTATTGGACCCTCCAATGATAAGAAATAATTCCTAGTATGGGAATTTACTCAACAACTTAGTGCTTGAGCCGACCAGTGGGATTAATGGGTCATAGAGCTCCTTGAATTGTTCCATTGCAAGGGTCATGTGGGTATCAAAGAGAAATTAACACCATTGTGTAAGTTTGAAGGGATATCCCACATGAAACTTTGTATGATCCACTTAAAGTTTCACTAGGATTGATGACATGTAATTGACTATAAATCATGTATTTAACTATATTAGACAAGTTAAATGCTAATTTGTGATGTTTTTGGTTAAAATCACTTAAATGTCACATGTGAGAAATTAAGGTGATAACAACAACCTTATTATGGCATCCTAGATGGGGATGAAACTTCTAATTTATCTTAATATATATTTCTACAAACACTAAGCATATAGTAATCCCATAAATAAATGGTTTAGGTGGTTAAAGGATTTAGTATTATTATGACACAATTTCTACAAACACTAAGCATATAGTAATCCCATAAATAGGTGGTGTAGGTGGTTAAAGCATTTAGTATTATTATGACACAATAAACATTGTAAAGGTATCATAAATACTCTCTCGCAAATATTATCCCATGTAAAATTCTTTTCCACCCAATGGCCATAAAAAGGTAGATATTTTAGGGCTTCTTTATTTTATGTCACATTAAACACTCTCAAGGGTAAGGTAGGGTAGTTTTTTTTAGTGTTTTCATATGATTGTGGCACATTAAATATCATGAAGGTACCACGAATACTCCTCTGTCAATGTTAGTCGATGTAGTATTTCTTTTACATCCCAATTTGCATATAAATGTAGATATTTTGGGCTATTGGTATGGGTTCACTATTTTGTTTTAAATGGAGTCTTGATCCTTTGAAGTTGATAATAGGTTATTGGGATGTTTTATTGAAGATCTTTTTATTGTTTATTTTCTACATTTTAATATATTATGTTTTATTTTACAATTAGTTGTGTTTTTAAATGATTTGAATCCTTTTAGATTAGATATATTAGTTTATGTGAATGATTTTACTAGGGATGTCATTTATTAATATGGGTATTTTTTTTTGTTTCTGCATAAGATTTTCCTTAAAAAAATTAACCATCTTTTTATTAGTTATGTTTATAATTGTTCTTTAATGTCTTATTCAATACTATGTCTCATAATTTTTAATTAAACTCAAATAAAGAGAATAACAATCATTCCTCCTAACTACCCAAACTAAACTTAATTAACAAAATAATTTATTCTTTATACATCTTTATATTAATTTACTTCATAATATTGCATTAAAACTTTACATTAAAACTCTCTTTCAATTCTCTTAACTAGAGACAATTTTCAATGAAAAAATTATCCCAAATGGTAACCGATATGAGAATGTCAATGACTAAAATTTATTTTCCTAAGAATTTGTTTGTTTAAATAGAAACAAAAATATCGATTCCAAATGTTTACCCTAGATCTTAAAGGTTAAAGAATGTTTAAAATATTATATTATATTTTATTAATTTAATTTAAATTTAAATTTTAATAAATTAATAAAAATTAAAAAAGGTTAAAGAATGTTTAAAATATTATATTATATTTTATTAATTTAATTTAAATTTAAATTTTAATAAATTAATAAAAATTAAAATAAATTGTTTTGTGTAATTTTGAAATGCTTTTTGATTATTAAATTTCAGGAAATAAAAAAAAAATTAATTTGTAATGAGTTTAAATATTTGGATTTATATTCTTATCCTATATTTACTTAAATCCAGTCAATTGTTGGATTTTTAGATTTAAGTGATTATTTCTGTAAAATCAAAGTACTTCTGAAGTTTTTCAGCATATTGAATTCATTTCTACATTCAGAAATGAATTTTGTGTAAGAATTTTTCAACATGCTGAATCCATTTCTGCATTCAGAAATGGATTTTGAACAACAAAATATAATAATTTCTTAGAACAGCTAACCAACTCATAAATCAGTCTGCTGAAAATATTTTTATCATCAATCTGAATACACTTTTGAAGGGTCTAAAAGTATTTTTAAATACACTTTTGAAGGGTGTAAAAGTATTTTTATTTAAAAATAAAGATGATTTGTTCTGACATCACCTCACACTCATAAAATATAGTGATATTTATCCTCTGGCTTATCTCATCATTGTAGACAGGGAGAATCCTAATAGAAGTTTGCTTCTCCTTTTTTGAAAAATCCCTTGAAAGATGGCGTCAAATCATTGCTCTGTTCATGGAGGTGGGGCAGAAACGAGATCGGAGCTCTCAAGAAAATACGTACAATATACTGACATACAGAGTTGCCTACCAAATTCCTTCAATGGATGAAGTTCAATAGACGCGCCTGCAGAGGGTAACGCCATCGCCGACTGGGATTTGGCTGATCTCGATGCGGGGATCGGCAGCGAGAGCCTTGTTCAGCTCCAGCACGAAATCTCTGTAATATCTCACGTATTTCCTCAGCGGAGCGTCGGGCGGAGCCACCACCGATCCGTTCCAGAGAGTGTTGTCGTATGCAATCACTCCGCCAACCTTCACCAGATCGATCAGCCGCTTGTGGTAGTTCAAATAGTTGTCTTTGTCGGCGTCGACGAACACGAAATCAAACGATCCGTGCAACTCCTCCTGCACAACATCACCCGCTCTGTAAGGGATAAACACCAGACAGTATATATATTAAAAATATTGTTCATGAATTTAGCAACATATCGATCTCTGTACATATATCCCACTGTATATATTTGTCATATACTGCCGTCATTAAGATATGAGCAGAGACTGCTGTGTGTTTTTCATTGGACTTCTCCAATCAATACATACATTCTGAATCATTTGGTCCAGAAGTGGCAGAGCAGGGCCCTCTCTGAAGTCGATCTTGTGGGCAACTCCTGCTTTCTCAATCATCGGCAGGCCCAGATCATAGTTCTCCCTGTTGATGTCCATGGCTAGTATCTGCCATCCCAAACATTAGCCCCTCATTAATTCCAATCCACCAGGATTCAAACATTTTTGGGAATTTGCTCAATATGAAGATAATTTATTACCTTTCCATCATCGGGCAATGCAAGGGCTGTGCTGAGAAGCGAGTAACCGGTGTACACCCCAATCTCCATGGTGTTCTTGGCGTTAATCAGCTTCAGCAGGAGGCCCAGAAATTGACCCTCATCCGCAGAAGTAGTCATGAGGTTCCTGTCAAAATCCAGACAATCAATCCTCACCTTCCTCACACCATGAAAACCCTCACCACAGAAACCCATTGATCATATAACTAGCACAGCCGCAAACTTGGCTAGTAAATGCTAAAGGTAGTGAATGCCAAAGGTTTCGGCTGGTAAAATTCCCAATGCAGTAAAAATCCTGTGCCTTGTCGAAAATTCTAATTGACACAATGCAATTACTCTTTCTTGGTTCTTTCATTTGAGTTGCCAGAATATATGAGGCTGATTGTATTAAGATGGAAGGAATTCAGGAACAAGAATATGAAAGGGTTGGAATTAAGTAAATGTTAAAAAGTAAATAGGTTAATTGACGCCCTCAAAAATATTTATGAATATGAAATTTCATTTATTGATTTGGAAGGACCAAGAAAAATATTCCAGCATCTTCAATTGATAACCATAAGATTGAAATTTATGGTTAAAAGATAATTAAATATACCCATTTCCAATAAGTATACGTTTTTCTACTTAACAACTCATTTATATATATACAGCTTGAGTAGGCTTAATGGTTAAGAACATGTGTTTCCTCTTAAGAGGTCACATGTTCAAATCCAGAGGGGGTAGGGTATGTATATCTTCGTAGACTTTACCAGTCAAATCCCTGAGCGGAGGGGGTCCCTTGTCCCACAAACAAAGAGATCTCATACACCCAATTTGGTATGCTGGCTTGACCGTAACCTTAAAAAATAAATTATTACTCTTATATATATATATATAAGAAATCCAAAGACATGGAAATAGATGGATAGGTTCGGCAAGCTTACCATGGATGTTTGGCGGTCACTTCCCGGAGCTCCTTTAATGGCTCGGGCTCACGAGGGTACACGCTGGTTTCCAATATATACTGCAATATTCACATAGCCATTATAATTTATTCACCAGGCAAGCATTGACTTAATCAATTACTGGCTCTGCTACACTTATGGAAAAAGCTCAGAGGCCAATGGGGCTGAGAGAAACCTGATAGAGGGCATCGCTCTGTAAAAGACTTTTGTGGCCCACTTCTTGATGGCGGGCAACCTTAGCCGGCTCCTCTGCTTTGGTTGTCTCGGCCTTCATTTCTGTCTGTTGAACAGCTCTGCTTGCCATCTTCTCTGACAATTGAAAGCAGATACAAACCCAGGTATCGCTGCAATAATCTAGCACGTTACATTCAATTGATGCCCAGTACTATATCTATTCAGCAATTTCCGTAAAATTAACCATTATCAACCTAACCTCGACACGAATTCTGACAGATGATCAACAAAATACAGAGAAGTCGAAACCTGGCAAAAGTAATGTGATTGTACCTTCGGCAAGGTTGAATTGTGCAGAATCAAATTCTTCCAGTGCTGAGTTTGATGCGATGAGATGGAGAAAATGGGGATGAGGGAATCCTCTTATACCGCCATGATTGGTGGAGTGGAGTCGTTGGGATAGTAGGTAACGAAGGGCTCGATGGGTGGGTGGTGGGTGGGTTGGTGGATTCTTTTGACAGGTCGTCCGCCATGAACATTCAATCAATCTGCTTTTACTCACCCACCGAGACATAGTAAAGAAGGAAGCATACGTCTTAGGGTTTGCTTTCCAGGCTGCCATGACCGAGACACGTCCAAAAATGGGTTTGTAGATATTATATCGAAGACTGTAATATCCACCATGGATTTGGTATAGATTAATTGAATATTATATTTTTACATGGTGCTTGCGACAGCAAATCTCAAATCTTTTTGAGTACATATTTTTATATATTTTTTTGGGTGAATTATTATTATTTTCAGAAGAAGAAGTATACTTTTCAATTATACCTTTTTATGCATTTTTAATAGGTTTTTTTAAATAAAGGTGACGAGTCCACTCTAAGTGAGTCAGGAGCTAGTATTGACTATCTTCATTTGCAATTGACAACTCAGCTATGCTCAGTTTTGCCAATCTTTATATATATATATATATATATATATATATAATTACATTGCTGAAGGTTAAGACCTAGTTTATGTTAGTATAATTTCAATATCTAGACATGCATTTATAATCTAAATATATAGACATGCATTTACATCATTGTTTGCAAACAAAATCACCATTTGAAATATTGGTGTTATATTTGTTTTATAGTGTACTTCCACTATTACCATATGGAGACATTACTTGCTTCCTTTTGTTCAAGGAAAAATGACATTTTAGTAAAGAAAATTTTATGTCATAGTTCATGATTGAAAGATGATTTTAGCATAGAAATTTTTATGTCATAGTTCATGATTGAAAGATGATTTTAGCATAGATAGTCTCTGCAAGAGAATCAATGTCCGTACTATCATTGTTGAGGTTACAACAGTGGGGTCATGTACTTTCATATAGCATCTAGCCTTCGTCCCATACATGAGATTGAATACTACTCTCCATTGTAGTATCCTCACAAGTGTTTTTTTTTCAAAGGAGGTTGTAATATTGTCACAAGTGTTTTTTTAAGGATAAAAAATGTTTTGTTAGTCAAGGCTATCAACCTAGCCTCTATTGATACTATCTCAATACCTCGACATGTAGATGCATCATTGTGTACATACAAAACCTCACTACCTAAAATAACCAAGTAGGGATCTATAAGGGGGTAGACTTCTACTCCTACCAGATGCCTCTTGGTCTAGAGTTGTTAACATACGAGAAAGACAAAGACATACGATAAAGACAAAGACATACTCTTTACATACGATAAAGACAATCTCTTAATCACGAAGAGGAAACTTTTAGTTATACCCTAAGACCAACTTTTATTTATCATTACAATATAATTACCATTGATTTATTTTATAATTTATTTATTTGGAGTTTTTCTTGTCTAAATTTTGTTTTATAGAAAGTTCCAGTATTTACCCAAAAGATTTTTTATAGAATTTTAGACCATGTGCATCCATTTAGAATTGAGAAAATCCCTAGAAACATTCTTATAGTGGGAAATGTGTGTCCATAATTCACAAAATTTATAGAAATATTTTTCCACCATGCATTGAACTTCAATAGTATTGGAATTCTAATGATAGTTGAAATTTTTATTCCATTTGGAAATGTGTACATCTATTTGGAATTCGTAAAAACATCCATGAAAATATTTTTCCATTGTGCCTTGAACTTTATTATAGAATTCTAATGATAGTTGAAATTTTTGTTGAATTCTTATCAAAATCGCAACAACAAAAAACCCTTTTACTTCAAGATTGACATATGTAAGCAGCAATGCTTTGAAGTTTGACTTTCTGCCATAGTATATATATATGCCTGTATATATATATGAATTTGAATATCTCATTTATTCATAATATTAAAAACACTTTGTCCTTTGCCATGATTAATTTATTATATTAAGATGAGCTATGTGCATTGTATCATAATGTAATATGGTAAATAAACTTAGATGCATCTTTATGTAGATTTTTAATTGATCATAATAATAATAATAATGATTCAATCTTGAGTTATTTTGGTGCTTAATAAATCTAAGTTAAGATGGATTTAACACCCTCTACATGTTTAATAAATCCACCACATACTCATTAATACGAAGATCTATGCTAACATAATAATAGTAAATCAACGAAAACTTTTTTTGATGCTTAATAAACTTAAGTTAAGATGGATCTAGCACCCTCTCCATGCTTAATAAATCTAGCGTATGAATATATGGTCATATAGATAAACATTAATTTGAATATCTCATTTATTCATAATATTAAAAACACTTTGTCCTTTGCCATGATTAATTTATTATATTAAGATGAGCTATGTGCATTGTATCATAATAATAATATAGTAAATAAACTTAGATGCATCTTTATGTAGATTTTTAATTGATCATAATAATAATAATAATAATTCAACTTAAATTTATTTTGGTGCTTAATAAATCTAAGTTAAGATGGATTTAACACCCTCTACATGTTTAATAAATCCACCACATACTCATTAATACGAAGATCTATGCTAACATAATAATAGTAAATCAACGAAAACTTTTTTTGATGCTTAATAAACTTAAGTTAAGATGGATCTAGCACCCTCTCCATGCTTAATAAATCTAGCGTATGAATATATGGTCATGTAGATAAACATTAAAAATGAATAGAATAATTTAATGTTGTGAAAATGGTTTAGTGCATGAAAATCAAAATCTAAATAGAACTAAGCAAGGGCAATTTTTAGTTCAATTACGTTTATTTACTTTAATATTGATATTTATGAAAAACCAAATTTGGTAAATAGGATATAGGAAGGAAGAAATAGAGAAAAGGGCAATTAAACCAACTCTTTGCATATCAATGGATTTGATCCCTCTTGGCATTTGATATTTCTAGAGTTAAGCTGGATCTAAGTTGGTTCAATTGTGGGTCATTGTGTCAAAATTTCATCATTATGTATATTTATATGTTTTAGATGAATTTGACATTTCAAATTTACTAAGTATTATCTATAATCTAGATAGTACCATTAAGAAGGCCACTTCAAAATGTACATGAGGAATAAGGTGAATAGTATTAAAGTAACAATGTCAAATGATGAAGAATGTGAATAGTAAGAAAATAATATGATCCGTATAATAAATAATAGATAGAGTACAACATGATCTTCTCAATCTATCTTATTCAACGTTTCTTTCTTAGATTTCCCATCTTTTTGTATTAATTGTATGAGAAAGGAGGTTTAAATCAAATATTATTCAAACCTTTGACTTGAGATATTGTAGTAAAGGTCATACTTTGCCTCTCTTTTTTCTAATATCAAGAGTTTCTTTCTCCAACATCATTCCTTGTGACTTCATGAAGCCTCAGGAAGGACCCCACTTATGAAACCGACAAAAGGTGGCCATCATAAAGATTACTTTTAGAGACTATGGAAATATCACCAAATGAGAACTTTCACACTCAAGGGTGTACTTGTGATTTTGGGAGATTGTGTTAACCTTTGGGTTTTTACTTGATTAGCTTGGAATTTCAATTTTATGGGACCCTTTACAACATATTATTAGGCACCCAAGCCCAACAGATTCTGAAGAAGTGGGTTATATGACCTCCTAGTTTGGATTCTCATTATCATTTAGAGATGTTGGAATGATGTGACCTTTTTCTTAGTGATTCGAATTCTATCAATGTGTGATTCAAATTCTCAGACCATCTAATTGATTAGTTATTTGATGCCTCACTACTAAACTACTTTCCTGGGAATAATGATTTCCCTACAAGTGTATCTAATCAATGGTTTCAAACTAGTGAAAAAATGATTTTTATGTAGCCTTTATCCAATGTACAAACACTAAAATCAATACACAAAAAATTCACTCTAAATGCCTAACAACATGCTTCTTCATGCATTTGTAGCTCCAAAATAACTAACAAACATGCCCACTATGGTTTCCTTCAAGCTCCAACACCCTACACTCCCTTGCTATACCAAAATTACATGTAAAAACTGCTCTCTTTTTCCATACGAATGTCCCTTTATCCCTATCCATGTTGACTCTCACATTCTCCAATGTTGATTATACTCAGCCCCCATGCTCTCATAACTATGAGATGTGACTTTTCACACCAACCCTCTTAGATGTGTTTAATGATTGGCTTTGGGAACACTCAAATAGACAAATACAAGGTTCATAAACCAATAATAATTTTAGGAAGTGGGTTTGGATTAATACCCATGAATATTTCCCCCTTGGACCCCCTTCTTAGAGCTCCCCC
>SNQJ01S0070777.1:11067-38534 GCA_010110895.2 Picea sitchensis
ACTCCTAGATGTGGCTCCAAGAACTCCATCTACCAAAATGGAGTCTTGCAGACTTATATACAAATGTACATTGAATTATCTTCAAAAATTTCAAAAATTTGTGGGTACTCCTCTTGCATGGTCTCCTTGTGCTTCGAAGTGGTGTCTTCAAGACCATAGTAGATCCACTACACCTTTACTAGCTCGATGGCTTTGTTCCTAATCACTTTGAATTTCCGATCCAGGATATGCACTAGTTCCACCCGAAAGTCCCCTTCGTGCTCCACCTCGATTACAGTCCAATCAATTACATGATTAGGATTAGGCACATATTTCTTCAATAAAGACACTTGAAACACATTATGAATGTTCATGGATACAGGAAATGAAATCATGTATGCAGCTGGGTCTATCTTCTCTAAAACTTCAAATGGCCCACAATATCTTGTTGCTAACTTTGGTCAACTCCCCAATCTTTGAAATCTCCTTTTAGCCTTTACTTTTAAAAAGACATTCTCGCCCACTTTGAATTCTTTGTATGTACTTATTTTATCTGCATAATTCTTTTTATTGTTCTGTGCAACCTTTGAATTATGCAAACTTATATACAAATGTACATTCAATTATCTTCAAAAATTTCAAAAATTTGTGGGTACTCCTCTTGCATGGTCTCCTTGTGCTTCGATGTGGTGTCTTCAAGACTGTAGTAGATCCACTAGACCTTTACTAGGTCGATGGATTTATTCCTAAGCACTTTGAATTTCCGATCTAGGATATGCACTAGTTCCACCCGAAAGTCCCCTTCGTGCTCCACCTCGATCAAAGTCCAATCAATTACATGATTAGGATCAGGCACATATTTCTTCAATAAAGACACTTGAAACACATTATGAATGTTCATGGATGCAGGAAATGCAAGCATGTTTGGAACTTGGTCTATCTTCTCTAAATATTCAAATGACCCACAATATCTTGTTGCCAACTTTGGGAAAATCCCCAATCTTCGCAAGCTCCTCTTAGCCTTTACTTTTAAAAACACATTCTCGCCCACTTTGAATTCTTTGCATGTCCTTATTTTATCTGCATAAATATTTTTCTTCTCCCGTGCAACCTTTGAATTATTCTTGATATTTACCATCTCCTCTTCCATTTCCATTAGCAATTATGGTCCAATGACTTCTCTGTCTATTGGGTTTTCCCAACTTACTGGCGTGTTGCATTTATTTATGTATAAGGCTTCAAACATGATCATCTTCAATAATATATGATACCCATTATTGTAATCAAAGTCAACTAGATGGAGGTAGTCTTCCCACTAGGAAAGTTTGTCCATTACATACATCCTCAACCTATCCTCAATTATCCAGTTAGTCCTCTTTGTTTTTCCATTTGACTCTAGGTGATATGTTGTAATAAAATTCAAGTTAGGCCCAAATCCTTTAATGATGTAGGACCATCGAGAGCATGGCTACGAGTATGTCAAAGACCCAAGATGACGATGACGATGACGATGATGTAGAGGGAATAGAGGTAAAGGTATGAATATATACGATGGAAGAATGGTTGATGAACCATGTGCGAGAAATAGTTTCCTAGTGAACCGACAGATACAGTGGCTGATGACCCATGTATTATGGTGGATGGCTGCTCTTTTATATGGACTTCAACTTATATTTATGGTTGCAGGTACAAGATGGAAATTAGAGAATATTGAGAATGAAGAAGACCAAGGGCAAGGAAAATACAAAACCTAGAAGAGAATGGACCAATTTAATGAAGATTTCTCATGAAGAAGGGGGCATTCCTATTTGTAATGTTTAATGAAAATATGAAGAAAAATGTAATAATGTAGTCTAATTCTAGAAGTCTACGTAGGAATGAGAGATGGGGAGAAATGAGTAGATGTAGGGATGAATATTGTTGAGAGAATCATGGAGATATTGTGGAGAGATCATATGAGTTAATTATAGAGATGATTGTGTATTTGTTTGAACTAATTATCTAATTATGAAATAATTGTTATGGTCACCTACAGTTATATAAGGGACCATTTGTACACAAATTGAAACATGGGAATGATTGATTAATAAAATTTCCCCTTTGGGGCTTTGGGAGCATATTTCCCTATGTCCCCTTTCTTTGAAAAGGTAGTGTCTTCCGCCGCGCCTCTGACCACATCATTTAAGAAACCCCTTCCAAAAATTAGAAGTGAACTTGGCATCTCTATATGAAATTATTTCCTTAGGCACACCATGTAGCCTATCAATTTCCTTCATATAAATATCTGCAATATTGGCTGCCTTGTGAGTCATTTTCACCGATATAAAATGTGCAACCTTTGTAAGGTTATCCACCACTACCATGATGGAATCATGTTGCCTTGTTGTTGTTGGAAACTTGGTGATAAAATCAATTGTAACTACCTCCCATTTCCATTCCAGAATGGGCAATGGATGCAACAACCCTACTAGATGCCTATGCTCAGTCTTCATCTTCCGACATTCCATGCACTTGGCTATGTAATCAACCACATCCTTCTTCACTCCAAGCCAAAAATCTTGGATTCTTACTGTTGCAATTGTCTTTTGGTACCCTGGATGTCCAATGTATGGTACGTTGTGCATCTCTTTTAAAACCAAATTTCTCAATTCGTGAGAATTAGGAAGATAAAATCTATTATTGTACAAGATGATTCCATCTTCTTCAATCTTGTAATTTTTAAACTTTAGAGATATATTTTCCTATCATAATACTTCCGTCACTTGTGCATAATTTTGATTTGATGCTACAACTTCTAAATTTATGCTTTTTAAATCTAAACAATACATGATAATGGTTGTAGGATGCATTTCATGCACTCTCCCACTAAGTTCTTCAATCACCTTGTTTTATTTTCCATTGATATGCTTGATGTCAAAATCATATTCAATGAGAAATTTCAACCATCTAGTTTGTCTAGAGTTTAGTGTGGGCTGCTCAAAGAAGTGTTTCAAACCATTATGATATGTCTTCAACTCAAACTTTCTTCCCATGAGATAATTCCTTCACATTGTTAAGGCATGAACTATGGCTTCCAACTCTAAGTCATGGGTAGCATAATTTACTTCATGATCCTTAAGCTTCCTTTACTCATAAACACATGAAATACCCATTTTGCGTAAGGACTCCACCAAGCCCTTCCTTGCATGCAACTGTGCACACAAAAAAATATTCATCTAGATATGCAACCTTTAGAATAGGTGCATTGGTCAATAATTCATTTAAATGCTGGAAACTCTCCTCTGTAACATACCGCTCTGGCGCACTTACAAAAAATATTCTTTGAGGACACTTGCTCGCAAGTGATCTGGACTTTTCTGATATTAATACATTTATGCTTGATTATGACGCGTTCTGATAGACGACATGATGTTTTACTACTTGATGTAGACATGTGCTATTGACTCAGTTTCATTGAGTGTGCAGGGTTTCAGACCTTGAGGATGCAGAGGCATCGATGGAACCCCCTTGGACTCCGGTCGACTTGAGTGGTTTCGTGACCTGAGGATGCAGTAGGCATCGATGGAACCCCTTGGACCCGGATTGAGCCGTGGAGGTGCTGGCCGCGGGATTCATTTACGCTGATATTGCTTTGTTTTGATGATATAATATTGATTACATGATATGTTGACGCTCGCATTAATAATGGTTGATGATGCAGCCGAATATAGCTTTCCCACCAGACTCACATATGGAATAAAGGCATTACTACGAATCTTCCGTGAGAGGTTGAGGGAGAGGTGGATACCGTACTCGCCATTGCCTTACCAGTACCTCGGCCGCGGTTCAACTGTAGGTTAACGATTACCTAGTTCGAGAGGGATCCACGATGCCGTGGGAAGTTAATCAGTCGTTCACGATGATTCTTAGGGGTGCATAATAAGGCAGGGCCTTATTCCTAGAGCCCTTAGTCTCCCAAAAACTCACCTGGCGGAGTGTTGACCCGAGGGGTTATAGATGTCTACCAAATACCAAGTCGACGAAAGTGTTCCTTTGATAAAAATCCCTCGGCGGCACGCCGCGACAAAAGAAAACACAGGTTATTGAAGTGGCACCCTTG
The DNA here is from genome assembly GCA_010110895.2 of Picea sitchensis. NCBI lineage: Eukaryota > Viridiplantae > Streptophyta > Pinopsida > Pinales > Pinaceae > Picea > Picea sitchensis. Next base: position 15,146 of record SNQJ01S0070777.1, read on the forward strand.
GAGCACGTGGTGCATCCCGGAGGGCACGTCGCACAACGAAATAGAAGCATAAGGCGAGTGGCACCTTGGAGCACGAGGTATCCCGGGCGGGCACATCGCATTGATGATGATGATGAGACAACCTAGATGGACTCTGAGACTCCTTAAATCTACCGATGAAATTCTTAAAATGACTCCGCTAATTAATTGTTGCCCAGTTCAAATCTAAACCTAAATTTGAAACATCTCTAAGATAAATGGATTAGCCTTAAAGAGAAGACCCCTCCAAAAAAAAACTTAAGGACGTAAAATAAAACCCTCCTAAGTAAGTTATTAAAGTCTTCTAAAATCATGTGCAAAGTAATGAGGGAGATAAATTAAGGAAACCCATGGTTGTTAAATTATAAAGAAAGAAAATTATTAAAATGTGGGAGTATAAAGTTAGGATTTTAGAAATACAATGAAAGGTTTAATAGTGCATTCATCTTTTGGTTTTAAAAAAAAAAAAAAAAAAATAAAATGAAATAAAAAATAAAATAAAGGAAAGGAACAATTAATAGAGATAAGGAAACTGGTAATAAAGGAAACTTACTAAAGGAAAGTAAGGAAACATAGGGTAAAAAGCAAAAAGGAATCAACAATTAAGGAGTTACTAAAAATCAACAACTTCATTTTAGGGAAAGTTATTAAATGTTGAGAGGGGATCTAGGAACCCTAATGGCAATTAGGAGCGACTATAGTGGAGGGAAATGGAGTATTCTATTTAATTTAAAGAAAAATAATTCTTGTTATCAGGATGAGGATTAATTTGACCTTAATGAGAATTTTAGAGGATTGTCAATAAAAATTAATTAATTAATGATTTAGGAATTTAGGTTAGTCCCAAATTTCTATAAAAGAAGGGAAATTAGAGGAAGAAAGGTAATGGTTAGTGTAATCCACGCCGGCCTGATTGTGGTTTCTGAACTGCCAGTTTGCAGAGAGCTGGGAATTTCTCACCAGGTTTGATATAGAGTAGCTCACCAAGGGAGTATGGTCAGCTGGCCCCACCTCCTGATCTTCAGGTGGCCCCTTTGGCGTTCTGGGCTAAGGGAAGCAGAAAACCCCTACATTGACTGGATGGCACTAAAGCAGTTTCCCACTGCTAAGAGCGGCAAGGAGCGAGACATCAACGAGCTTTTCGGGATACCAATCAAGGCGGGTCGAAGGGAAAAAGGTACCGCACTGTTAGTAGAAGGTTTGGATGTAAATCTTTATTATTGTTGATGGTTATCCTTTCATTCATCACTCAGACTCAGACATAAAATCATCTCGCTGGAAATTCGATCAAATTAAATGAGCGAAAGGGAATGTGTAAATTTTTAATAATTGTTGTTGGTGGAAAATTTTGGACTGGGTTGTTTTGGGGTGAAATTCCAAATACCCTGGTGGACTCTCGCCTTGTTTGAAATTCCTGCGCCGGATTTTCGGCGGGCATTCGCTTTCCTCGCATGTGGCTCTGCTGGTCTCAAGGCACTGGCTTTTCATTGTATGTGATGGCGCTTTACCCTCCAGGTGTGTGATCTCATGCCTCCTTCAGAATGGCAATTCTTATTTGAAGTACTCTTATTATATACGCGAGCATTCTATGTTGGCCATATAATCGTGAGGTTCCTTTGCATTTGGCTTTTATTTACACACACGCGAGCAATTCATACATTGGTCGCTTTATTATATGGCCAGCAACTCAAGACAATGCTCACCGTTATCTTGGGCATTTTTGCCGTTATCTTTGGGCGCTTTTGCAACCTGCTATTGGGCATTTTGATTACTGCTATGTTGCTTTTACCCAATCAAGGTCTCATGCTTGCAATTGTTATTGGGCATTTTGTCACCGTTATCTTGGGCCTTTTTTCCACTGTTGTCTTGGGCGTTTTTTGCAACTGATATTGGGCATTTTTTCCACTATTATATTGGGAGTTTTTGCCACTGTTATCTTGGGCATTTTTTCCACTGTTGTCTTGGGAATTTTTGCAATTGATATATATTTGGGCGTTTTCCCATGATCTCTTTTCATACAAGCAGCATTATATCAAGTACCCCGCCATGCTTTTAGTACGCCAAAGTGGCGTTTTTGTTTTGGGGTACTGTGGGCGTTCTCTTGATATATTTGGGTGTTTTAAATGACACTCATGGTAACTATTGGGCATATACAACTCTGTGTTTTAATTCTTTACTGTCTGTTATTTTTGCCAATACAGATTGGACACCCATTGGTCTGCGTATCTCACTCAGAATGGGCATAATTACATTGCCTCTTATCTTTATGGTCTGCGTTTTACTTCCATGTCTGCGTTCCTCGATCATGAGCGAAATTATCTCTGAATCCAAATTACGCGGGCATTGATTCATGGGGTTTGTATGCTTTTGATTGTTTACTCCTCAGGATCAAGAGTGAAATAACCTGGTAAGATTTAATGTCACCAAATATGTAATATGATGTTGTTTCTATACATCGATTTTTAAATTATTATCGCTAATCTTAACATTTCTTTTATATTGATATTTTGGCATTTTCAATACGTCATTTTTATTATTGTCATTGTATTTAAATTTTGCTATTTTATATACTGCCATTTTCTTAATTATAATGTTATCTCGTTAGTTTCAAGTCGATGAATCAGAAATTTTAACTATCGCCGAACCATGTAGCCAATGACAAACAATTCCCTCATGTGTACCTTTTTCAGTTGATCGGGTTCTGACTAACTCTTGGCAACCTTGCATGATTCTGTCAGTTTTAGGGTAATCGTTGTATTTAATTATAAAATATAGCTCTTAATATAATATCAAATATATGTGTAAGAAGGCAATATCAATAATGTTTTTGAGATTTATGAAGGACATTATTCTCTTGTATTTAATCTTACATAAGAAAACTCTTACATGTGTACACAATTGAACAATTTTTTATTGTCACATTTTAAAATTAAATAGTATCTACATTATATGAATATAATATATTTAACCTTTCATAGCCACAAGTATAAAAAGTATTTTTTCATAGATGTAAATAACGCTTAAAATTAGATAATTTAACCATTATTCTCCAGATAAAGACAAGCACTATTACCAAGGGTTTTATTTTTCAAAACCTTTGAAGATAAAATCGCTGATAAATTTTTATGATCAAGGGAACTTTAAGAATTTATCAGTTAGGGTTCTAATAATTGGGAAGGGGATAATTGAAGATGTATTTATGCTGGAAGAAAATTTGTTTAATTGAGAATAGGAGGATGACGGAGAATGAGACATGACATTGAGCTAAGGAATTTAAAAGCTTTTATTTATGTTGGAAAAAGGTTTTAGTAAATTTAGAATGGAAGAATTATGTATTGTACTACTTCAGGTTAAAATGCTTATGGTTAATTGTGTATGGTACTACTTCAGGTTAAATGTTTGTGGCAACTATTCATGTTATTGTTTTAAAGTAATGTTAATGTAATGAAGCGTCAATGGTAATGCTAATGATCAGGAGCGGTCAATGGGATGTCATTATCGTTATAGGGAAGGTCAATGTAACCATTATCGATATCCTATCAGATGTAATACTCCATTACCAATTTAAGTAGATAATGGAATATAACGTGAAAATGGTCGGTTGTTGTTAGTGGTGTCCTTCGACTTCAAGGCTCTATGGGTGGTTGTCCGTTGAGTTTGTTGCACTAGGATGGCTTGCTTGGCTTGGTCGGCTTGTGTCAGGATGCATTTCACTCGTAGCCTTAGGAGCTTCGTGTCCTGTGTTTTTCTGTAAGGAATCCAAAGGCCGCGTCAAGAGTCTCTGCCCTTTAAAGGTAGGGTTTCCACTCTCGCGACACACCTAACAGAGATTACTAGTTTCGCCTCGAGTACCGCCGAGCCTGTTTAATCTTCTTTCGAAGACATAAGACTAAAATCCCACCTTTTCTGTGCAGAAATAGTAAACCCCACGGGTTGGATTCTTCCACCAGGACCGTAGATCAGCACTTAACACCCGGTGTCGCTTTTTTCTTTACAAATGCTAGTGGTAACGCCTTTTGCGTCTAGTGCCACGTTTGTTGTCACCGATGTCGGTCGTCTCTATTTTGTTCGCCTTGGTTTGCATCTTATGCTCTAGGTCGGTTACTAGTGTCTTCCCCGGAAAGTCAATTATGAGCCCGTCTAATCTTCTTTGAGAAGACATAAGACTAAACGCCCGCTTTCCCGCGGCGTAAATAGTAACCCTAACACCATGGATTCTTCCCTCTGTTCTTTACCGCACCCCAAGATGTCTTAATGTTTGTTTTGTGCCTTTATGCCTATGGTCGCACAAAGGTTGCGCTACTCGCCAGGTGCCTTCGCCTTCTTGTGTTGAACATCAGCGGGCTAAGGCCTTTGTTGGTTGTCGAGTGGCATTGTAGAGTCAAGTGTGTTTGTTAATTTTACACGCCAAGACAATAATCTTTAAACAAAAATAAAAATAAAATTGCACCTATTCTCAGAGTTGTTGTCGTAATTCCAGGAGGACGCTATATGGTATCGTAGCCGGTTCGACTACGACTGGGTTCGCTACCTGGCCATTGACGCGGATTATATTTGATTATTCTGCTGCTGATTGAGTTACTGTGCGTGCGTGTAATCATGGTTAGAGGACTTCTGGAGGCGCACGGTATGGGGTGCTATGGGAGGAGGCGCGACGCTTCCAACAACATCCATCACCGGAGGGGTCTAAACCGTGGAGGGGAGTAGGTTCTGACAGAGCAGATCGCAGTTTCGTCGGCGTCGCGGGGATGTGATGAGATATTTCCGCCAAGATAACCGAGGCGCTGATCAGCCGGGATTGACAGATGGTGCTGTATACCGCATTAATTCGCCGAGGTTCCTACAAGTAACCGCCGCTACATGTAGGCATTCACCGTGGAACCGGTGAAGGTAAAATTTCCTCGAAAGTTTTATTCCAACACGCACGCCAGTTCACCGGCATGGTTGAGAATATGGCGATGTGCTTCGACTTCGCGATTATACCTCCAACATGAAGTTCCACATGGCGTTCTTTCAACTGAAGTGGAGTGCTCTTCTTTGGTGGAAGATGATCCTACCTTAAATAAAAATGGTTTTTGAAGACGTGTCATGGGAACCGCTCGAGGAACGGTTCCGAGAGTGTATACTTCTGAGGAATTCATTGAGCCTCACCTCAACGAGTTCAACGCCTTACAAAAGGGAGGTCATATGGTGCCCTCGAAAGCACGAGGTGGCATGTTTTATGGAGATGCTCTTGTATGCTCCGCATCTGAACACGTAGAAGCTCAAGGTCAACAAGTTTTTGTTTGGCCTTAACGACAACATGTTTGCAAAGGTTAGGATCTTGATGCCTCAAACTTTGCACGACGCCGGGCCCAAAAGGCCCTCATACAAGCAGAGGAGGAGATTATCACCACCTAATTCGTGACTCCATCGAGACCGCCAGGCGTGGTTCCGACTGGTACACCACAACACGACACCCACAGACATAATACCGGGATATCGTATTTCTAGAGGGATCCACGCTCAATACACCTCGACGACCTCACCAAAGAACACCTTATCGAGGGCCACATCAGCAGCAACAACATCGCTCGCAAAGAAGCATCATGAAATGCTCAAATGTAACAAAACTGTGTTTCCGTGCCGGGGCAATGCCATCTTCTACGTATCGTGACCATCAAATTTAAGAAGGGGTATTATACTTATGGGGAGACACACTACCAACGCATCGTCTCGCGGAGAGGACCATAAGGCCCGGATTAGCCGGACCCACTACGTTGGGAGATATGGGCAAGGCCCATCGGATTCACGCAGCATTGAATAACCACCAAGCAGAGCACCAACCGACAATGCTCGAGAGTCTATGTGCACTATCACACCGTGACCCTTAGTATTTGATAGACCCGTGCTACCGAGAGTTTTATTTTGGTTGCAGCGCTAAAAAGGACAAGGTAAAGGGTATCTCGGTCATGAGTTTAGCCTTGTAGAGATGGCTCGGAGCCAAACGTGGTTGTTGGAGGAAAGGTTACCGTCGCGGCCCTTAACCCGAGAGTTTGTCACGCAGGGTCAACTTGTACCGCCATGATCTTAGGTCTTAAGGATGTCGGATCGGTATGGATTGGTTGGAATCGCGATGAGGCATACTCAACTCAGCATCTAAATGGTTGAGTTTGATCGGGCCATATGACACGAGATCTGCGATTGTGGACGTAAACCGTGGGAGTATCCCTGAGGTTCGCCTCTCCTGCAGTTGGCTTTAAGAGCATGCGGAAGGGGTGAAAGTTTTATGCGATCCTTGGCGCTAAACGAAAAGGAGTGCGGCGTATATTCAGGTTCACCTCCGTGTGAGAGTTTGCGGATGTGTTCCTGGAGGAGTTACCGGGATGCCGCCGTAAAGAGAATTGGAGTTTACTATAGACCTAAAACCGGACCTAACCGATAGCAAGAACTCTTATCGGATGTCAACCCCAGAATTACAAGAGTTAAAAATGCAATCGGCGAGTTGCTGGACTCGACCCATATCAGTCCTAGTGTTTCACCATGGGTGCACCCGCTATTTTCATTCCTCGGAAGAAGGATGAATCGTGGAGGTGTTTCGTAAATTGGATTCATCAATTGAACAAGCAATAACATCAATAATCGAGATCCCTTACTAAGAATTCGATGATTCGCTCGGACAAATGATGGGGTTAATTTGGCATTCTCCAAGATCGATTTTGCTAATCGTGGTATCACCGCTACTGATCAAGTTGGTGATGACGTCCCTAAGACCGCTTTTAAGACGCAGTTTGGACATTACAAGTTTACCGTTACCTTTTTGACTGACAAACGCCCCATGGGTCTTCATGAGTTTGATGAACGAGGTGTTCAATGAATACTTGACAAGTTCGGCCCAAGTATTCATTGATCTATATCTCTGATCTACTCTCGGATCTAATGAGGAGCATGACGAGCACTGGCGCTTAGTACCACTACAATGTTTACGAGAACACAAATTATATGGGAAGTTGGTCCAAATTCTCTCTTTATCAATCGAGGATTCACTACTTAGGGCATGTCATCATCTCCACGGTATCGCCGTGGATCCAGCCTTAAGGTTGAGGCTATTATGGAATGGTTCGCATCACACGTCATAGAAGTGCTGAAGTTTTATGGTTTAGAAAGATACTTTCGACGGTTTGTCGAAGGATTTCAAGGATAGAAAATCCTATCACGGAATTGCTTAAGAGAACAAGAAGTTTGTTTGACGCAGAAATGCGCTTAAGCATTTAGGAGGCTTATTAGAGTTTTGACAACATCGCCATACTAAAGGTCCCCTCGACATGGACGAAACTTCTTGGTATGACCCATCGCGATCTAAGGAAGGGTTAGGGCAGAGTCCCCGATGCAAGATCTAATCCAGCATTGCTTACATTTCGATAAACCGAAGGCATGAGGGTACCTCGATGACGCTATCGCATTTGGAGTTATTAGCCATTGTTTATGCCTTGAAGGTTTGGAGACACTACCTTGTTGGACTAAAAATTGAACTAAAGACGGACTATTGTGGACTACAACACATTTCTTTCACGCAGTTTTAATTCCCGAACGCCGACAATCGACGCTATTGAAATGATTACGCTTTGTGCACGACTTCGATATTACTTTACATAAAGGGGACAAGAACCCAGTAGTTGATTCTTTGGAGTCGGAGACCACATTATCTTTCTAAGGATGCCTATTCGCATCTAACCGCCAGAAGATTCTCTTTACAGCCGCGGACGATGATTGGTACAAAGAATTCGAGGATTTTATCTGACAAAAACACAATGATGGTACCCAATGATGAGGTATTCATTTGATAGCTTATGGTTTATTGAGGTTTAGAGGTCGGATTTACCGAATCGCCAAAATGACGAAGTTGAGGATGTTGATCCCGAGCTTAGGCTCATAGAGCGCTTTACATGGCTCACCCGTGAGTTACTAAGATGAGGGTGACCTTAAGCTCCTTGTCTTCCTGAAAGGAAATGAAGGCTTCCATTATTAAGTCAACTTTGTGTCTAGGATGTCTAGAGTGTCGCAGTAAAGGTCGAACATAGACACCCGGTAGTTTTACTTCAACCACATGCCATTCGTTATCGAAATGGGAAGTCATTTCATGGATTTTGTTCGATTGCCAATCGATGGCAAGGAGACACGACCGGATTGCGGGTAGTAAGCACTCTGACAAAGAGTGCTTCACTTTATTTCCCGCATAATGACGTATCGCACCTGGGACATAGCGAGATTTTTCATCGCGAGATTGTAGGTCAGTGATGTATGCCTTAAGATTATATCCGATCGAGGATCGGTAGTTACCGACGATTTTGGAGAAGTTTCCAAGAGGCCTTGGGAACTCAACTTAACTTCTTTAGTAATCGCCAGACACCCGCAGGACCAATCCACGCATCAACTTAACTAAATCCAACCTTTGAAGACATGCGTTGGCGCATGTATCGCGATGGACCAACACAAGCTGGGGAGGAATTTCTGCCTCTAGTAGAGTTCGCTTAAAAAAACAGTTACCAGAGCACCACTAAGATGGCTTTGAAAGCCTTCCTTTACATGGATAATCGCGGTTCGACGCCTTTGAGTTGGGATCGATAGAAGAACCTCGGTGGGACCGTAGTTTATCCAAGAAATGGAAGAGCGATGCAAACCATAAGACAAAGGATTAAGAGGAAGGATCGGCAAGAGTTAGCCGATGCCATCAGCCGACCGTAGTTATGAGGGTCGGCGATCGAAGCCTTCTGTGGGTTAAACCAAGATAAGAGTTCGGACGTTTGGAAGGGAGCTAAACTCTCTCTTGGGTTCGTGGGACCTTTCAAGATCGGTGGAGAGAAAGGGGCCCCGTGGCCTACCCACTAGCCTTGCCTGATTCTTTGAGGCGTATGCACGACGTTTTCATGTATCCGCTTTTGAGACATTATATTAGTGATCCCACACACATTATTGACATTATTTCCTTGCAGGTATCAGACGAAGGAGCACTCACGGCTGAGCCAGTGCGCATTTTAGATCATCGTGTTCAAAAGTTACGACATCGAACAGTAGACCAGGTCAAGATTTAGTGGGACAACTATAGTCTACACTCTGCGACCTGGAAGGACGCATATGATATACGCCAACAAGCCCAATTTTGTTTGATAGATAGGACTTATGACACCGGTGGTACTTAGGATATTGTGGTACATTTATTTTGGCACTTATAATCGGTGAAACTTCGACCTAAGTTTAGACCAGAGGGGTGTATGTAACATACCGTCAAGCGCACTTCTTACAAAAATTATTTTCCTGAGGACACCTACCGCAAGTGATCTGGACTTTTCTCATATTAATACATTTATGCTTGATTATGATGCCTGATAGATGAGACATGATGTTTTACTACTTTATGTAGACATGTGCTATTGACTCAGCTTACTGAGTGTGCAGGATTTTCGACCCGAGGATGCAGAGACGGTGGAACCCCTTGGACTCCGGATGAGTCAGGGAGCAAAGGGCCTTGGGTTGATTTGTTTACGGTGATATTGCTTGTTTTGATGATATATTGATTTTAAGGATATGTTGCTGACGTGCTCACACGCATGGTTGATGATGCAGATGACGACAAGTTGCCACTGCATTCGGCTACATGGACTAAAGTGGCAACACATGATTTCCAGAGAGTTTGATGGAGAGGTGTGGACAAAAGCCTTTCCATATCCTACTAGCACTCCTTTTGTGGATCGAACTGTAGGTTAACCATTACCTAGTTCGAGGATCCATGATGCCTTGAGGGCGGATCGCGACAATCGCCTCACGATGAGTCTGGCAAGAATAAGGTGGGGCCTTATCTCTTTAGAGCCCTTAGTCTCCCACAAGTTCACCCGGGCGAGGTTGACTCCGTGGGTTAAGTAGATGCCCAACAAACAACAAGCTTCATGAAAGTGGCACCCCTTTGGAGCAACGGGTGCATCCCGAAGGGAACGCGCAAAAGAAACACACAAGTTACGAAAGTGGCACCCTTTGAGCACGCGGGTGCATCCTCAAGGGCACGTCAGGCAACATAAGCAAACAAGGTGAGTGGCACCCTTGAGCACATAGTGCATCTTGAAAGGCACATCACATTGACATGATGATGAGACAACCTAGATGACCCTCGACCTTAACGCCTGATAAATTTTTAAATGACTCCCCTAATTAATTGTCGTCTAGTTCAAATCTAAACCTAAATTAAAAACATCTCTAAGATAAAATTTTGATTAGCCTTTAAAGAGAAGACCCCTCCAAAAAAACAAAACTTAAGGACGTGAAACTAAAACCCTCCTAAGTGTTAGTTAAAAGTCTTCTTAAATTAAGGGTGGGTAAAGTAATAATGAGGGAGATAATTTTCATGAAACCCATTGTTTTTAAATTATAAAGAAGAACTAAAATTGTTAAAGCATGGGAGTATAAAAGTTAGATTTTAGAAATACAATGAAAGGTTTAATAGCGCATTCATCTTTGGGTATGAAATAGAATAATAGAGATAGAACGGATGAAGTAAGGAACACAAAAAAGCTAAAAGTAATCAACAATTAAGGAGTTACCAAAATCAACAACTTCATTTTTAGGAAAGTTATTAAAAGCCGAGAGGGGATCTAGGAACCCTAGGAGTAATTTTAGGAGCAACTATAGGAGGGGAGGGAAATATCTTTATTTAATTTTAAAGAAAATAATTTTGAGAAACATTGGGGATGAGTGACACTTGACTAATGTGAGAATTTTTAGATTTTCATTAAAAATTAAATTAATAATGATTTAGGAAAGTAGGTGGGTCCAAATTTCCATAAAAGAAGGGGAAATTGAGGAAGAAAGGGGATCGGTTAGCGTAACGCTAATACCGGCCGGATTGTGGCTTGACCGCTTCTGTGAGGAGTTAACTCTACCTGTTTGAGTGGTAGCTTAGCTTTGGGGGCGAGCTGAGAATCTAGTCTTGTTTCTCGATCTTGTGTGGCCCCTTTGGGCTCGGGGATAAGGGGGGAAGCAGAGTACTTCTAGCGATTGGCTGGGAGGTACCGCGAGCTTTCCACGGTCGCCAGCGAGTGGCAAGAGCGACATCAATCGAGTATGGACATCAACTGGCTACGAAGCAAAAGGTACGCCAGACACTGTAGTAGAATGCTTGGATGTAAATCTTCGCTGTATTATTGTTGATGTATATTCTTTTCATTCATCACTCAGGACTATATAAAATCATTTCTGCTGTAAATTCCTCTCAATCGTGAAAATTTAAAATGATGGTGCAGGAATGTGTATTTTTTAATAATTGTTGTTATGGAAATTTTGACCGTAGTTTTGGGTGAAATTCCAAATACCTTTGTGATCTTCCGCCTTTGTTTTGAATTCTCAAGATGCATGTATTTCTGCTGGCATTCTCGCTGGCATGTGGCTCGGCGGTCTGCTTAAATGGTTTTCATCGATGTGATGCATGCCATCTCCTGTATGCGGATCTCCGCGCTCTCCTTTAGAATGAGCAATTCTTATTTGGGGCAATTTTATTATATACAGTGAGCATTCTTATGTTGGGTGTTTCATTATATACCGTGAGCAAATTCTTGCATTTGGGTGTTTTATTCACACACCGTGAGCAATTCATACACTGGTCATACAGTGGGCGTTTTGCAATTGTTATTGGGCATTTCGGCCACTGTTATCTTGGGCATTTTTACAACTGATATTGGGCATTTATGCAACTGTTTTATTGGGCGTTTTTGCAACTGTTATTGGGCGTTTTGCCACTGTTATCTTACGCTTTTTCCATCGTTGTCTTGGCTTTGCAACCTATTGAGCCGCTTTTGCCATCATATTCTACGCTTTTGCCAACGCCGGTTCGCAACCCATATTATGGCTTAATCAAGGTTGGTTCGGGCATTTTGCAATCGAGGCTACGCTTTTTCCACTGTTGTCTTGGGAATTTTTGCAATTGATATATTTTGGCATTTTCTCAAGGCCACAAGGCATTGTATTGGGCAATTTGTACAGAGGAGTTTTTCTTTTTACATACAGTGGCATTTTTTTTTTTGGGACTGTGGGCGTTCTCTTGATATATTTGGGTGTTTTAAATGACACTCATGGTAACTATTACGCCTATAGATTCATGCCTTTAATGCTTTATCACCGGTGGTTTTTATTGATATATATTACCTATCAATCACAGATCTCACTTAATGGGTATAATTATTATCGCCTTATCTTTATGGTCTCGCTTACTTCGTGGTTCCAAGGCTCTTTATCATGAGAGAAATTATCTCTGAATGAAATTATCACAGTGTGGGCATTGATTCATGGGCGTTTTTGTATGCATTGATTGTTTACCTGTGACTGCAAGTGAAATTAACCTTGCAAGCTTTAATGTCACCAAAATATGTAAATATCATGTTATTTCTGCATATCGATTTTTAAATTATCGCTACCCTCAACATTAGTTCCTTATATTGATATTTGGCATTTTCAATATTGTCATTTTTATTATTGTCATTTAAATTTGCTATTTTATATACTGCCATTTTCTTAATTATAATGTTATCTCGTTAGTTTCAAGTCGATGAATCATAAATTTTAACTATCGCCGAACCATGTAGCCAATGACAAACAATTCCCTCCCGTGTACCTTTTTCCGTTGACTGGGTTCCCCCCTCTGACTAACTCTTGGCAGCCTTAAATGATTCTGTCTGTTTTAGGGTAACGGTTTCATTTAAGTATAAATATAGCTCTTAATATAATATCAAATATATGTGTAAGAAGGCAATATCAATAATGTTTTGAGATTTATGAAGAATATTATTCTCTTGTATTTAATCTTACACAAGAAAACTCTTACATGTGTACGCAATTGAACATATTTTATTGTCACATTTTAAAATTAAATAGTATCTACATTATATGAATATAATATATTTTAAACCTCAGCCGCTTTTAAGTATAAAAGCGCATTTTTTTCATAGATGTAAATAACGCTTAAAAATTTGATGATTTAACCATTATTCTCCAGATAAAGACAAGGACTATTACCAAGGGTTTTATTTTTCAAAACCTTTGAAGATAAAATCGCTGATGAAATTTTATGATCAAGGGAAATTTAAGAATTTATCAGTTATGGTTCTAATAATTGGGAAGAGGATAATTGATGATGTATTTATGTTGGAAGAAAATTTGTTTAATTGAGAATAGGTGGATGACGGAGAATGAGACATGACATTGGGCTAAGGAATTTAAAAGCTATTATTTATGTTGGAAAAAAGGTTTTAGTAAATTCAGAATGGAAGAACTATGTATTGTACTACTTCAGGTTAAATGCTTATGGTTAATTGTGTATGGTACTACTTCAGGTTAAATGCTTGTGGCAACTATTCATGTTATTGTTTTAAAGTAATGTTAATGTAATGAAGCGTCAATGGTAATGCTAATGATCAAGAGCGATCAATGTGATGTCATTATCGTTATAGGGAAGGTCAATATAACAGTTATCGATATCCTATCAGATGTAATATGACAGACAATTTAAGTAGATACTGGAATATAAAGTGAAAATGGCTAGTTGTTGTTAGTGTCCCTTGACCTAAGGCCTCCCATAGAGGTCGCATTGTCCGGGTTGAGTTTGTTGGCAGACCGGACACTTGCTTGGATTATTGGTTTGTGCTCTGTAATGTAGACACCGGGTAGCCTTAGGAGTCATGTCTCAGGTGGGTGATTTTTCTCGTGGTATGAACTAAAGCGTCAGGTCAAGAGTCTCTCTCGGCCCAGTGGTTTCCACTCTTGGCGCACACACCCCGACAGATACTAAGCCGCCGAAGCAAATACCAGATCCCCGCCTAATCTTCTTCGAGAAGACATAAGACTAAAATCGTCATAAGGTAAATAGTAAACTCTACCTATTGGATTCTTCCACCGGGTGACTTTTAATTGCACTTAACACCGGGTGTCGCTTTTGCTTACAACCGCTAGCGGTACTTTATGTGGTATAGGGGCTGCCATTGCTTGTTACCACCGATATGCCTGGTCAGCCCTCGCTTTGTTCATCTGCTTGCGTCTTGTTTCAGGTCGGGTTACTAGTTTCTACACCGGAAAGCAAATGGGCGTATTCTCCGCTCTAATCTTCTTCTCGAAGGCATAAGACTAAACCACCCGCGTAGAAATAGTGACCCTAACACCATGGATTATTCTCTCTGTGTTCTTACTGTGAACCCCCAATATGTCTTAATGTTGTGTTGTGTGCCTTATGCCTATGGTCGCATACAATTGTTGCAAGCATTGCCAGTGCCTGCCTTTCAGGTCGTAACATCGTGTTGCGCTCTTGTTGGTTGTCGAGTGGCGACGCATGCCTGCTTGCACACACCTTCAAAACAAAAATAAAATGTACTGAAAATCGCCCACGCTGTCACAACTTATACTACATCCCTCCATCGGCAGTCCATTCTACTCATTCCTCTCTCTGTTGAAGTGATTGGATGTGCAAACTTTGAGCAAAACTTTCAATGAATCTCCTATAATATTTAGCTAATCCCATAAATGATATCACTTTTGAAACATTCTTTATGTCACAACTCTTGATTGCTTCAATATTTTCTCGATCCATTTCTATGCCATCTTCTGAGACAATGTGGCTCCTAAATAATGGATCTATTTTTGATAGAAAGTGCACTTGCTTAACTTGGACATACAATTGGTTCTCTCAACACTTGAAGTACCATTCTCAAATGTTGCTCATTCTCCTCTCTATCTTGGAGTAGATACAAATATCATCCAAGAAGACAATTGTAATAATTTCTCCAAGAAATCCCTAAAACCTACATCATTCATTAGACACATAAAAGTAGTCAGAATTTGTCAAGAAAAAAATGACACCACCACAAACTACTTATTGCCATATCCCGTCCTAAATGTCATTTTTGTAGTGCCTTATTTTCTTATTCTTACTTGGTAATAACCTGACTTCAAGTCAATATTGGAAATAAGGATATATCTCTGCTTTTATTGATAAAAAATATCATCAATCTATTGTAGAGGGTACCGGTTTTTTACAGTAACCTTATTAAGCTATATGAAGTCAATACACAACCTTAAAGTTCTATCATTTTTCTTCAAAAAAGAGTATTCTAGGGTGCCCTAAGACATTGCTTGTACCCCTTTATATATTGCTACTGTACCCCTTATTCAACAATTCTTCTAGTTGCATATATAACTCTTTCATATCTAGTGTGCTCATTTTATAAGGAGTTTTGGACATTGGGGAAGCTCTAGACATTAAGTCAATAGAGAAATCAATATCTCTCTTTGGTGGTAATCCTGACAATTCCACAAACATATCTGCATATTCCCTCAAAACTAGATATTCTTCAAGACTTGGATCCATATCTTTTGTTGGTTCTTCCATATGGGATACATATATCTAACACTCTTTTCTAAAACTTTGTTTCACCTGAAATACTAAAATCTCTCTAACGGATACAGGTCTTGGAATACCTTGTACCATTTTTGAATTTACTTCCTTGTCAAGGAATATGAATTTTTTTTTGTAGCAATCTATAATAGTGCGGTGCTTGTCCAACCAATCCATACCAATTAAGAAATCACATGACCCAAGTGGTATGATGCTCAAATCTACCTTAGTGCTAACTCCATTAATTCTTATGGAACAATCCTTAACAAGTTCATTGATTTTTCTCTTGGTTCCAGTGGCTAGTTGGACCAACCAAGAATTTTTATGCTTACATCTCTTCAATTTAAATATTTCAACTATTTTTGGATCTATATAGATATGAATAGATCCTGAATCAATCAAAATAGCTATGGGATGATTATCAATCTTACCTTCTACCTCAATCATGTGGGATTGGTAGTTTGTTTGAAGATTGTCCAAGGCTTCATAAATCCTTGGCATGCTCCTACATAGTCCTTAACCTATCTCCCTTGTGAGTAAAATCCTTATAGAAGTGGTCTCCTTCACACCCCCAACACTTTATGTGATGTTGTATTGGCCTTTTCCCCAAGGAATTTGTGATTTTATGTTCACCTTGTGTTGGTTTCCATTGTTTATATGCTTGAGAGTTGTTCTTGAAAAATAGCTATTTGAATCCCTTCTTCCTCCGATCCACCTTGCCTCTCTTATTATCATCCCAAGCCTTTTGAAAATTTGGTCTTCTTTTTCTCTACTCATAAATATACTTAGTTTTTCTTATGAATTCTTCCAAGGTCTTGGGATCATCAAATTGAATTTTATCACTATAAAAAGAAGGTATCCCACTCATAATCTTTGGATTTTTACCTTCTCATCCTTTATGAAGCCATCATACCTCAACAGTTCACAGAATCACCTCTCATACTCATTCATTGTCATGATTCCAAGCATGAGTTGAAAACAATCTTGCATGTTCTTGTCATAATATTTCTCTAACAAGTATTTCTATTGAAAATAATTTTTGAACTCTCTCCCTGAGATCCTCTTCTCATCAATGTCCTTGACTTGCTTAAGTTGATTCCTGTTGATGTTAGTGGTAGCATCATACATGTACTTCCACATTAGCATGTGTCTAGCATGTGGAAGTCATTGAAAGATTTCTATCCTTGAGTTTACTTTAGTTCAAATGAATTAATTAAAGTAAAAGTGTTTATATTAGTTAATTGAGTTATTTAGGGAAAGTGCTAAAAGTAATTAGCATGTAATCTAAACATGTAAATATTAAGTGGGTGTAAGAAGTAATATCAACCATCAATCACTTTAGATATTAGAAATAGATTATAACTCATGATTATAAAAATAAGGCTAGGGTGAAGGAGGAAGACACTTTTGATGAGATATTGATGTCAGAGACTTGTGTGAGATACACTTGTGAGAGAATTTGGTGAGAGATCAAGGTTGAGACTTTCGGTGAGATACCAAAGTTGAGGATAACAAAGAAGGAATTTTTCTAGTGTGAGGGGTGTAAAAGAAAAGAAGAATTTTTTCTTACACAAGAGTGAGGAGATTTCACTAGTTGGGTGAAGTGATTTCATCCAAGTGTTGATGCAGAGAAGGTTGGATCACAAAGGACAATGATTCAAGATCTTGGATAGGTAGAGAAGGACGTCCATGTAGAGATCATACAGGTCAAGGAAAAGAGAGAGCATATGTAGTGACATGTGGGTTTCAACTGATATAATCCAGAGGAAAGCGTATCTTCATACAAACTTTTTGTACATGTATGCAGGTCTCAGTGGAGACAATCGTGTATGTACGTGGGTTTGCAGAAGGAAAGGCTCGTAAACCCATGGAAACATGTTGGTACAGGGTTGCACAGTAGCACAAAAATTATTAAGTTAGTCTGCAGTGCATATTCTCTTAGTGGGACATTTTCCCTATTACAAGAGCCCTGATTTGATCTTCATAAAAGCATCTTAGGACTGGTTTTCCCTCCGAGATTTTTCGAAGGGTTTATACCCAAAAATATTGGTGTCTTGTGTGAAATTTTTGGTTTCCTTGTTTATTCTTCCGCTGCATGTTAGTCGATTACTCAACTGTGATTTTAGTAGATAAAGTGGTTTTTTGAGCTAACTGATGGGTGCTAGGTTGAAGTGGTAAAATCAACAATCCCACCACATAGATGTTTTTCCTTGAAGATGGAAGGTTGAAATTTTGGATTCTACATTTGATGAATAATTGTGCAATTGGAAATATTTCCTCATTCCCAATACTCATGATTCCACATCTTATCCCTTCCTATGCTCTCCATCAAATGATGATGGATTGATCTTCTTGAGATCTCTTTGTAGAATATTTGACTTGGAACTCCTCCTTTTTCTTCTGACATGTGACAAAATTGGGATTCTCTTCAACCTTGAACGTGCATGTGTTCTTATGGCTGAGTGTCCTAGTGAATGATGATGATGCCTACTAGCATTCCTTGATTTCATATATCCTCTATGATCATCCCTCCGACTATCATGAGATTTGGATGCTTTCACTTGTCTTGCACAGGTTGATTTCTTTGTGCTATAATCTTTATTGACTAGTTGTCTCTGCAACATATATGGACTCTATAGCATATTCTAATCCTGATATATTATCATCCATTCATTGTCTACTCTATAGATCTGCACTTCTTTCTGTAATTTTCTCATAGTCTCAACCAACTCCATTGTCTCCATTGGACTCGATCTCCTCATTTCCTATGCTGACATGTAAACCTTTGACCTCCTACTCATAGATATAATATCCTTGGGAATCCTCYATATATMTAGTCCTCATATAKGAACCATAATTGTTTTCTTGTACCTTTAATTCTACATGAAACGTGTGTGTAACAATTATTGTTAGAATCATGCATATTGTAAAATATTTCATTAATTAGATTACAGGTCATTCTTCAGATGAATTTATGAGAAGTATGGATGCTATGGAATCTAATTATGATTGCTTAGATACATTCTCCTTTGAATTATCTTCCCAACAACTATACTCATGCCTCATTCCAAATTCCGAGCTAGAAGTTATAGCCTTCTAAAGTTTGCATTTTCTACTCATTTATGAAATGTTTTTACTGATGCAATTTTTTTATTTTTTTATCGTAGAGACCATTTTTTGCCACATGTAGAAGAAAATTGCTCGAGAATAAAAAAAAAAAATTCTATATCGAGCGTAGATAGAATTTATGATTGGGAATACACAAAAACTTTCAGATTCAGAAATTGATACTCTAATCAAACTCTATATAAATATGGAATTGATGAATTTGTGCTTTTACACTCTCTAGACTAAAATTTTAGCCAAAACTAGCTATCTCCCAAATGGAGCAAAATTGGGAAAATTGCCTTAAGATAAAGTTGTCTAGATCGATGTGTAGATAAAATGTTAACTAAATAATTTTTTCTGGATTGGTCATATGTGGTCCCTTTTCTTCCTTCGAAGATTTAAAAATCCTCGAAATGCACCTGGGAATAGTGGATTTTTCCCTATTTGAGTATCCCCACACCAATCCCTTTTGAATTTTTCTAGGAGCCCAAATGGGTATCTTCATGCCTGCCTTTTGGACTTCTTATAAAAATTTCACTGTCATTTGGGT
Organism: Picea sitchensis; assembly: GCA_010110895.2. NCBI lineage: Eukaryota > Viridiplantae > Streptophyta > Pinopsida > Pinales > Pinaceae > Picea > Picea sitchensis. Next base: position 34,225 of record SNQJ01S0070777.1, read on the forward strand.
CCCGGTTACTGAGAACGACCCATATCTTTAAAATCCACTAATTTGTGTTTTCAAAAAATATAAGTAGAACTGGCCAAAGTCCGTCACTGGAACTCTTGTATCCCCCATCACTGTGGACACACTCCTTAAATTTCATCTAAATCCGATTTAAATTGCGTTGGTTGTGGAGCCTGATTATCTTCCTGATTTAGAGGTCTTGTTTCAACCGTGTTTGGATCCCAGTTCCTTACGGGGGATGTGGGGGGCCTTGGTCACCCACATTTGTCACTAGGGGGTCCAGGGGGGGCGACGATAATCATTGGAGCCCCCCTGGAGGGGGTTCAGGGGCAACTCCATTGAAGATAAATGTTTTGGGAAAATTTCCTTGTAAAATATTGTAATTTCGTAGTCAATCTGGACCGTTCATCATTAGGTTGCAACTATGACAGTAGAAGTTATGTTAGGATTTTTTCCCTACATGGAAACCCTCTTTTATGTATGAGGGAATTGTATTGAGGCAGTGTAATTTTGTATGAAATTGTATTGTGACTGAAGGATGATACTGTGAGAGAGTGAGGAGGAAGTTGCAACAAATGTGTTGTAGGTTGTATCCATTCATTTGTCTAGATAATTAAAGAAATGATTGGAATTTTCTCTGTGGACGTAGCCCATATTGGGTGAACCACGTATATCTATGTCTCTATTGTATTGTCTATCTTTTATGTTTTATTTTATTGCTCCACAATCCTCTTTTTCTAACAATTGGTATTAAAGCGAAAGGTAAATTGTAGGAAAAGAGGGTTCTTGGTTCAAGTGGGAGAAATGACGAAAGATGGAAAGTTTAGGGTCCAGAAATTTAATGGCCAAAACTACTAGTTATGGAAGATGCAAATGGAATACTATCTAAACCATGAAAGAATATGGAAGATTATTTATATTCCTTCTAAGCCCATAAGGTCGTAGTGTCTAAACCATGGTCTAATATAATTTGTAATGTCTCCTCTTTACCAACAATTGTTTTTAAAGTAACACTTTGTCAATATGTAATCTTTAATTATACTTAGAATTTCTATTGTAAAGCTCACATTAATGATTTTTGTTATTCATGGTTTGACATTCATATCTAATGGTCATGGTATTACCATGATAGGTCAAATGCTTGCTTACAACATTATTCACCACTAATAATTGCTATTTCCTATTTGAAAGAAAATGGAGGGGTTCTATTGTTAGGATCGATGCAGATGGTTTCATGTGGCCCGTAAAACCTCGGGCGAGGGCTACATGCCCTCCCCCCTCCCATTTCCTTGAAACTTCCCTTTCCCATATTTTCTCGGTCCGATGAATCTTCCCATTCCCCTCTCTCGTGTCCCCCTTCCCATCTATATAGAGTCAGGACAGATTGCATAAACTTTTGAGGTTTTGGTGGATCACGAGGCTGGTTCGAAACCGGTTAAGGATTTCATAGAACAAGAAGAATTCCTCGATCTCAGGACGAGGGAATTTCCTATGCGACATGTGGACCCAGAGTTAATCTCAAACAACAGATACCCGGTGGAGGATCCAATGAGGATTGTCCCACTTCTTAAGGAAACTACAAGAGCCATACAATCATGCAAGGAAGGAGTCTCGTCTACTCCAAACCCCTTTCCATTTTATCCTTTCTTGCACCGGTCTGTTTCCCCTCCTCACTCCAGGTCTAGTTTGGAAGGTGGTCCTAATTGTTTTTCTCCCAACCACAAAGAAGCTTGGTTCAAGAAGAAAGGAGCAAAGTGTATCCGAGCAAGAGGTGATTCTATCAAAATGACAGTAGGATTTGGTATCCCAATTGCGGAGGTCACAAGATGCATGGGTAAATTGTTGGTAGGATGCTTCTTTGAAAAAATAATGGGAGACCAGACACTCCAAAAATGGTTGGCCTAGAACTGGGAGCTAGTTCTTGGATATGTTCCAGAAGCCGACGTGCTCCCGAGAAGCTAGCATTCTTTTCTTTTTTTCTCAAAAGAAGTCTGTAACGTAATTCCGAATAAGGAGTGGACCTGGGGTCTGTCAGGCCTTCTCCTGAAACCCTGGATAGTGGAGTTCAACCCTCTATGAGAATTGGTCACTATTTTGAAAGTATGGGCCATTTTTCCTGGTCTCCCCTTAGCTTTCTGGTCAAGGGAAGCACTAGAGGCTATAGGAATACAATTGGGGAATTTTTTAGGGCTTGAACCCAATTGGGCCAACAAACAAGATGACACATGGGATTGGATTCTTGTGGAGATGGATGTTTGTGAAGGTTTGGTAGGAAACATTGATATCATGTTTGAAAACTACACATGGAACCAAAGAGTAGACTATTGGAATATCCCATTCCGTTGTCATGGATGTCGAGAGATAGGCCACATTTGGTACCAATGCCCAAACTTTTTGCCAACGATTTATCCTTCTTTCAAAAAATGGCACACTAAGAAAACCTTAGGAAGAAAGGCCTATCTAGGGGTGGAATTGGCAGATAGAAAAAGATTTGTTGTAGCCATTAATCCTAGAAGTGTAGTGGAAACAAGTGCAACATTGGGGGAATTGGCTCAACTCTCTAGTCAGACAGGTATGGTTTCTTCACAATCAGATTCTCCTCCTTATTTTCCTACATTTTCATCTGTGAAATTGTCAATTGAGTCTGGCAGGGTGGCTCCTTCTCCCCCCCTCTCCCCTAACCTCCCCTTCCCTCGACTTTGGATCCTATTTCATAGGTTTTATTTGTTCCCCCTCCTCTCCCCCTCTACGAGGTGTAGTCCTCCCTGAATAAGGATATTTCTTTCCCTTCCTCTCTCATGGCCTATTTGCTAGATTATTTTTCCGAACTCCTTTCCACTCCTCCGCCTCCCTCCTCTCCTCCCCAGGGCACCCAAACTACCTTGGTCGACCCATTGTTCCCTCCTCATCCCTCTTCTTCCACTAGAAAAAAATTATGCTCTTCGTTCCAAGGAAAAGACGAAGGGTCTTTTCTCGTCTAATGGAGGTTTAGCGTCGGACCCTCCCCGGGTCTCTCACGTTGGAAGGAATTCTTTTCTGAATAAAGCCAAGGAAAAAGTAGTGGCAAAAGTCCGTAAAGGAACACAATATACAATCTCCAGGGCCCTTAGAGATGGAAAATCCATACCACCCCCTTCCAAATGATCATTCTATATTTCAATTGTAGAGGGGTTAGGCCCCCCCAAAACAAGCTATCCCTCAAAAGATTCTTTAGAAGACTTAGACAAGATATCATTATTCTTTAGGAGACGATGTGCACCGAAAATAAAGCATTGGATATTTTAGTCCCTTGGTTGAATAATTGGGCCTTCATCTAGATGGATGTTGAAGGAATGTTGGGAGGACTACTCACGGGCTAGAGATCAGAATTCAAGGCCATCTCTTCCTCTTCTTTTTGGTCATCCATATTAGTTAAACTCATTTAGAAATATTGTTCCTTTTATTTTTCTGCAGTCAATATATACAAACCCTACATTGATAGAATCCCATTATGGGAATATTTGTCTGGTGCATGTGTTTTTAGTGACCCTTTGATGGTGATAGGAGGAGATTTAAACTTTACCATTTCTCTCCAAGAAGTTTGGGGCTCAAGTCTTGAAGAAGACTGCCAAAAGGGATTGTTTTTCTCCTTTCTTGAAAATTCCCGGTTGATAGATGTGGAACTGGCCAAGCTCTCCCCTACATGGAGGAATTTTCGAATTGGGGATGAAGAAGTTGCAAAAATACTAGAAAGATTCCAATTATATGAATCCTTAATGGACTAGGGCCTAAGGTTACGGTCTCAAATAGAGGAAGGAAGGATCTTAGATCATCGTCCCATCACGTTGAGTTGGAAATCTAGTTTAGAAGCTCCCCCTACTCCCTTAAAAGTCAACCAGGTTTGGATGGAGGATGAAGATTTCAATAAGCTCATGGATATGACCTGGGTGAAGCTAGACCCATCATTTATAGAATTCTTGATGGTGCAGTTAGAAGCTAACCTAAAAAGGAAAAATAAAGCTATCAAAAAATGGATCCCTATTTTGTGAGCTAAAAAACATAGGGAGATATTTGAGATCGAATCCAACCTGACGGTACTTCACCAATGCATCGATGAAGGTATCCTAGATTATGTGCTTCTGTAATATCTTAAAAGGTTGGAGGAAAGGAAAATACAGTGGTTAAATATAGAAGAGCTAGAGTGGCATAAGAAGAGCAAAGTTACATGGATGAAGGTGGGGGACAATAACACAAAGTTATTCCACCAATATGTTAAATTTAGAAGGAACGTAAACTCTATTTGGGAGATAAGGAATGAAGAAGGAATCAAGATG
>SNQJ01S0070778.1:9249-39582 GCA_010110895.2 Picea sitchensis
CTAGCTACCTTACAATCTGCAAAAATAAAAAATATTTGCCCACAATTTCTGTCAAGGAAAGTGCTATGATACCACTTGTTAAGAACCAAATACTTACATACAGAAATACCACAAATATTCAGAGAAAAATATAGAAAACCACAACTTTATTATAGAAACCCTTGAGGTAGTGAAACACCATACAATGGATCCTATTATGGAAGGGATCCTCTCTTGTTAGCTTGCCTCTTCGAGGGGGCTTCCTCCTAATGAGCTTCAACTCACAATAGAATATTTCTCTTCATATCTCATTACATTTCTTGAACCCCATTATATAGTGCTACCATCACTTAAGAACATTCTAGAGGAGGAATCTTCTAGAAGTAGAACCTTCTAATAATTCCTCTTATATTTATTATATCTAATTACCCATTTATTATATCTAACTACCATAGTGGGTCTTATTTAATAATATAGTGGATCTAGTCCACCTTACATTGAATGGTCTCCACTATTATCACTATGGTCCCTCTGCCCCCCCCACTACCTCTCTAGCTACCTTACAACTTCTTACATCGCCTAGATACTTATCATCAACTATACACCTCATGTATGTGCCAACTCATCAACTACTTGTCTCAACCATGTACCCAATATGTACTTCAACCAAAATCCCTCATCAATTTCATCATACAAATCTGATTTGTAACTCTGTAATAGACTTGGTTTATATGATCACATACCTGCAAACCTTCCTTAACTTTAACAACAAGGTACTAACATTTTCATCAAACTTTACTTTAGTCTCACATGACTAATTTTGGATTAGTCAACAACCCTAACTTGCAATAATCATAACTATGTACCTGTAATGAATAGATATCTAAAAATAGTACACAATGTTATTAAGTTTCATTTATGCAATTCCTCCAGGTTTCACTACTTGGATCCTCTTATAAAAGGAGTTATAGCAAAAATGGCATACCTTATTGAATTCTGGCTTATTCTAGAGAGCGAACTTGTAGAACGTGCCCCTCACGGAATATTTTTTTATAGATATGAAAATTGTACAAAGAACACTAAAGACTACACTATAACCAATACATTTGGTATTACTAAATTTGGATATGTTATGAATAAGTTATGATGTTTTTACCCGAAACACTTGTTTTAGACTAGTTTCAGGACTAACCACAAACCCTGTTTTCCACGGAGTGTAACTCCAAAAATACAACGACCCACAAGCTAAAAATTTTATCACAACTACTTGGATATGTTTCCTCAACTTCCTTCCAATTTCACGGTCTGAATCATTCTAGAAAAATATTTATTGCTAAAATGGTGAGATGGCCTGTAAATAACATACCTTAGAAAGCATCATCAAAAGAATTTATCCTCCCTTGAATTTCATCCTTCTTTACTTCAACTTCCCTCTGAAATTCATATTAGATATCCTTTGGTTACCTCAGTCACTTGTATGTATTCAATATCCTCAAGTGTGATTAAAAATGAGAGACTCTTGCATCTTATTTATACTTTCATGTAGCTTCCTCAAGGGGTTACCTTCTAACCATCTTAACCCACTTTCCTTATTTTAGGGATAAACCACTTCTAACCACTTGTCCACTTAGTAATTTTTCCATTAAATTTATTATTTAAATAATTTTTTTTGTATCCATTTTGACTTATAGTACACTCATCACTTCACTTTATTATTTAAATTACCTTCTAACCATCTTAACCCGCTTTCCTTATTTTAGGGCTAACCCACTTCTAACCACTTGTCCACTTAGTAAATTATCCATTAACTTTATTATTTAAATAATTTATTTTGTATCCACTTTGAATTATAGTACACTCATCACTTCACTTTATTATTTAAATAATTTCTTCTTTGCAATTACTTTGACTACTTTGACCTTTTGGGGCTTCTAGATGACTCATGAGGGTTCTCCAACTTCACATGGCCATAACTCTCTAACCGTGAGGAGTTATGTGACATTCCACATACCACTGGAAATGGCATGGCATGTACTATCCATCTAGAATATTATTTCCTATTAATATATCAAAACTCATACCATTATCCATCAAACAAAATTGGGTCCATTACCCAAACCTTTGTGCTACCGGAATTTGCGACCAGACTTTCTTCAAGGATTGACATCAATGAAAACCAACCCAATTAATAAACAATATTCCCCTTTTGCATTGATGGAAACACTCTGATGCAATATTGAATTCATATTACTCATTCTCTCCATGTGACCATCACTCCCCCTAGAACCATTCCTCTATGCTCTTTCTCCAAGCATTTACCTTTGCATCTGATCAATCTCTCGCCCTTTGTCATCAATGGAAAATGTATCTTTCCATTCGGGGTTGCTTCCCCTAACTGAACTATCCTTTGGGATACTCCCCCTGACTGAACTCTTCCTGAAACTGATCTCCCAACTTGAATTGTCCTCTTTATGGTGCTTCCTCGTGTAAATCTACGACATATAAGATAATAATCCAATAGCATTCATTTTGGAGTAGAAATTACTCTAAGTCTCTAGCAAAGAGACTCAAAGGCTTCCCTTGGAACAAGTTTTGTAAATATGTATGCCACTTATTCTTTTGTGGCAACATATTCAACTCTGGTGTTCTTCTCTGCAACCTGTTCCCGTAGAAAGTGACACTTTATTGGAATGTCCTTTGTCTTGGATTGCATCAACGGTTTCTTTGAGATACCTATGACACTTGTATTATCATAATAGATTGGAATGGGCTCATCATACTCAACCTGTATATCTGTCAAAGTTTGTTTCATCCATAGAACCTGAGTACAACATCCTACTACTACAATATACTCATCTTCGGCTATAGATAAAGATATTGATGATTGTTTCTTGCTTAGCCAAGATACTAAACACTCACCCAAGTAGAACGTTGCTCCATTGGTGCTTCATCGGTCATCAATACAACTTGCCCAATCTACATCTGTGTAGGAAATAAGTGATATATTATTTCCTTTTGGATACCATAATCCAAACTCTTATGTTCCTTTGAGATATCTGGAAATCCTCTTTACTACTAAGACATGTGATTTTTTTGGTGCTTCTTGAAATCGTGCCACCTATCCAACTACCTACATTACATCTGGTCTAGATGTTGTCACATATAGTAAGCTATCAATCATTGACATGTATTGCCTCTAGTCTATAGACTTTGAATCATCATCTTTTCTCAATTTGCAACTGGTTTGCATAGGAGTGGTAACTGGTTTGCAATCTTCCATTCCGAACCTCTTTAGCATTTCTCTGATATACTTAGTTTGAGAAATAAAAATTCCTCGATTGCTTTGACGTATATGAAGACCAAGAAAGAAGTATACTTCTCTGAGTAATGAAATTTCAAATTCATTCTATATATCCTTTGCAAATTTCTGGCTTAACATGTCATCGGTACTTCCAAAAATAATATCATCAACATAAACTTCAATTAATAAAATACCATCTTGAGTTACCTTGATGTAGAGGTTGTTGTCTACACTTCCTTTTTTGAACCACTCTCTGAACCAATATATGAATCGATGCTCTTGTCGACTGTCATATATATGTCCAAACCTGTTAAGTGTTCTTATGAATCCATCTATGTCCATATTGTCCAAGACCTGCACAACTGTCCATAATGTTGACCCATTTATCACTATACTATCATGAGATCTTCACTACTACAACTAATTAATTTATCAAATTGTACTTCTGCTAACTGATTGCTCTGGACCCGTCTACTCAAACTCTGCAAGCTGCTCGAATGATGGTTCTTTGGTCTTTCACAGCTATTGCATAGACTCCCCCTGTCTAATATTCATATTACCTAGGAGTCTCTAAGACGGATGGCTCAGAACAATTCCTTATCTGATGTGTATTCATCATCATCTTCATTGGTATATTCATCATCTCTTTGAGCTCTGACTTCTTTCTTTCTGTCTGTGGATTCATCTTTCACTACAATTCCTGAAATTAAAATCTCTTGAACTTGTTCCTTATTTACCTATCCTTCTTTTCTTTCAATTATTTTCCAAACCTTTTTGTATCTCACGTCTTTCTTTGTAGAATTTTCTTCATCTCGTTTTATTGTCAATCTTGCGATCTCTGGGACCTAGTCTTTGTTCACATGTTCTTTGTTTTTTCTTATCCATACTTTCTTATATCTGATATCAGTGTTCTATTTAATGGAAGTATCGATCATTCTTCTACAATCACTAGCTATGTGTCCATAGTTATGACATTTGTAACATTCAATGTTACTTGGGGCCACATAGGCACTTCTTGCTTGAACATTTATTTTTATAATCCCTACAATATACAACCTTATGTCCAAATTTAGTACAATAAACACAATGACCATAAAAGAAATTTGCATACCTGGGAGTGAATGATCTTCTTTGTGGTGTAGTCCTTCTGAATTTCTTCCTTGACTGATCATGATCATGATTGAAGCTTATTTGTGGCTTGAACATGGATGGTCTTCTTGAAGATGTATCTTCAATAGTTTTTTTAGATTCTGGTTGACCATGATTCCTTCCTTTGAGTACTTTTGCATAACTCTTTCTATTTTCTTCATTCTTCTTTTCTAGCAACCTAGAGTGCTTCTCTTCATTCTCTATAATTGATGTGGATGTTTATGTATCTTGAATGTTCTTGTTGAGCTTGATGATTTTACTTCTAAATGTGACAAATTCTTCTTCAAGCTTCTCAACCTCTTCTTCTTTCTTCATTATCTGAGACTTCATTACTTCTTCTATTGTTTTCGCTTCTTCAAGCTGAATTTTTAATATGATTATTTCTTCTTTAAGTCCTTTCTCTTCTTGACCAAACTCCACCTCAAGATGGTTTAGATTGTTAGTTCTTTCCTTAAGATGATCTGTCAATATCTTCTCTCTCATTTCTGCTTCTTCCTTCTATGCTGCTATGTTGGCTTCCAAATACTGTTTTTGATATTCAAGATTTTCTTCGATCTTTCTAGATTCTTTTAGCTGGGTTCTTAAGTTCTCGATGACCTGTTGAGATTCTTCAAAAATGTGAACACTTTCCTTTTGTTTCATCAATTCTTTATTGAGTGTCTTGTTTTCTTCTCTTAGTTCATCTAAAGCACTACTCAATTCTACTTCATAATTGTCTTCCTTTTCAATTTGTTTTTCTATCTCATTTCCTTCATGGCATTCTATTTCAAGATGCCCATGCTTTTCACAATTAAAGAAAAAAAAAAACCTCTGGTGATTATGTAATCTTCATCTTCTGAATCTGTTTGACATCGTGAACATATTTCTTCTTGATATGTACCTGTTGTTATAGAAAGATTTGCCTCACCCTATGAAATCTTGCACGGAGGGTGTTTTTCCATTTACCTATGCAGACTTTTCATCCCTTTTTGCAAAATCCCAGAGCTAAAAAATACATTTTTTCCACATGTACACACCTTTCCTACTATACAACATGCATATACGCAGGGTGCACCACTACAGCCCGTGTACATTGGGATTTGTGTCCAAAAATGAAAAATGGTGTCGAATTTCCATGCCACGATAGGATATCTATGCTCCTTGGCCTTCCATATACTGGAAACGTTTCGACTCGGCCCTTAAATTCCATTTGAAGGCTATAAATGGGCCAATTCCGAGCTATGGAAAAGAGGAGAAAGAATTCAAATTTGAAAGCAAAGTTACTATGGAGAAATTATTTACTTCATATTGAGTATGCATCCCTTTGTCCTTTAAGTTTGAACACAGTGTTCAGCCCCCAAGATCTTCCTTTATTGATTGAGAGATTCATTGTATCTCTTCTATGAGCTTGCCTTTGGTGGAGGATTGAAGTGGTGGAGGCCCAGCTGGAAGAAACTTAGTTTCTCGGTTCTGAACCGTGCCGACACGGATTTTCACTTATGTTGATCATATATTAATAGAAATGCTCTTTTCCCGTCCAATTGATATCTTGCAAATATTTGAATTATTATTCCATTGGCGTATTTGTTATATTTATTAGTGGATTATGCTATTGAATGTTCTAACATCATTTATTATCACCATATGCTTGCTTTTCTTGGTTGTTGAGGACTAGTTGTAGGTATATTTCTTTGGGTCAAGTTCTCAACGGTGGAATTCTTTGAACTTCTGGTCGAGGTAGGCCTTTTATCTTGTATTGCTATCATATTTTTTTATATAGCATACTTGAGAAGAGAGTTGATTTCTGCAATCATTTCCGTCTATTGTGGTTTTCCCCTAGCCATAGAGAGATTTTCCTCGTAACAGAATTGGCGACCATGCTAGGGATTGAATCTTCTTTCTTGGGGTTTGGAGTGTTTTTCTCCTTAAATTCCTCTCGTTCCTATTGTGTTTCTTTTTGTATCATTGCTTGACAACCTCTATTCACTCTGGGTCTGAGTTTTTAAGCCTTCTCCCTTTCCTAGCTATGTTTGGAAACATATACGTGAATTTTTGCTTGACAGTCACATATATATATGTGTGTTGTCCTTCTGCAAGCTGTGTACATACACGTTGTTTCCCTAAACAATCACGTACATCAACCTTCTTTTCTTGTTTTCTGGGTAGGTTTTGTGGATTTCTAAGTCTTCTTGGGTCTCTGTAGTGACTGTTAAGTGTCTGTGGGATGACATGAAACTTGTCTTTGGTTGAATTTCTCAGTGGAGTCTTTCTCATCATATTTTCATTTTGATTATCCTTGTACATTGGGTTGGGTGTCTTGATTCTTGGTATCCTACTTGAGTTGTTTGTTTCTACACACAATAGAGTTTTTATATATCAAGTTGTTGTTCAATCCGTGCATTTTCATTTTTCTTATATTGAAAATAAAAAAATATTAGGCATTTTGAGTCCTTATCATTAGCTTAGCGCATGTAAAGAAAGACTTCATTTTTACTTCAGAATTGCAGAGTTGAAATTGAAAATTGCATTTGTTTTAAGAAGCATATCATTCATTGAAAATTGAAGTTAGGAATTTGCATTGTATTCATATTTACTTTACTTGTTGAGTCATAACATCATGAGTTTCACTATCATACCTTTTTGAGTAAAGAAGACCATTAAAATTAACTCTATAATTTAAAATTGATTAGTCACGATTTTATTTTATAGGGTGCACAAACTAGCTTAGGAATTAGTGCCTTGGAATAGGATTTTGTGAGTAAACTTCTCCAAAGAAATTAAATCAACATATGTGTCTGACAAAGGGAGTGGAGAAATCCATTATATTATTGGTAATATCAGGAGGCTCGGCTTACACTGGAGTTAATCACGAGGTCACACGAGGTTGGTTGAAGGGATATCCCCCTGATACCTTCTTAGCGTCAGAGATATTTATGGGGATCTATTCGTATCTGGGGATATTGCTAGTGCATTTACCTCCATGAGAGGTGGTGATTTCAAGGTTTCAGGCTTTGCTACCCTGCCCATATGGTGGACCTAACTTACGACTACTCACATGTGCATTGGTTATATATTGGTTGCTTAGTTTCTTGACTTAGGTGCCACATAGGTTACTTGCATGGGATATTCTGCAGGTACCCTGGGTCAGATAAGGGTCGGACATCACACAACCTTTATGATGTATTAAATCTCTGGGGGAATCTGAATGACTGATTGTTAAGCCCACAAGGGCCCTTATAACTGATTTTGTTACCTCTGATCTTTAGTAGGGAGTCTAAGGTCCCTCTTGGGAGACACATACCTTCTTTAGGGAGGGAGGCCCCTTTCAGCCACTTTACCCCATTTGTGTCCATATTAGCCGTTTGATTTTTGGTGTGATATTTGATTACTAGTTAGCCCTAGGATTTTGTTTTTGTATCTTGAGTCTTAAGTCATTGTGGATTCGAACCAGCGTCCCCGTCGGTCCCATCGCTTGTTATAGTTACCACCATATTTCAAGTCTTTTCCTTCTAAAAGGCATAGAGTTATTAGACGTGGTACACACACCTCCATTGTTCAGACTTGTGATTCTACAAGGATGAGTACTGAACTGAGTCTTCAAAACACTAGGAGCCCTTCGACTCCCACACCTACTATAGCTAATGGCACCCCTTTGACCCCTGCAACCACAATGGTTGTAGTGTTGGAGACACCTATCATTACTACTTCTCGTCGTATAGTGAATGCTCAATATCTTGCCTCCAACCCATTTGAGTCTCTGGGTCACTCACCAGGTTATAATGTTCAGTCCATCCCTATGGCCTCTAGTCCTTTTTCCTATGGTATGTCAAATTTTACTTCATAGTTTTCAAACTCCATCCCAGCTGTTGGTCCTAATGCTAGCATTGGACTTGGGGGAACTACACCTCCTTATACTCCATTTTCGTTTGGTGGTTCTCAAATCCATCAAATGACTCCTAATATGGGAGGCATTCCCTCTTTTAACCCCGGGTCTAATCCTATTTCTTATGGGTCGAGAAACCAACTTGGCAGACAAGCTTCTACTCAATTTTCATCCTATACCATCACCTCCTCAGTGTCAATTCCGACCAACACATTTGGCATGATGAATCCACCTCTATCCTCCAGATTCACACCCAGAGGAGGTCAGTTTCACACCTTGGGCAACCCCCAACCCAGATCCAATCTGACCGGGGGAAATTTTTATAACCCCCATCAGAACATTCCTACTGGAATGATTCCCAACCAACCTCTTATGAATCAACCTAGAGGAGGGTCTTACAATCCCATACAGGGCCATGGTTCTTACCAGAACCCTGGATGGGATTCAGTTCCTCAAGCACAATCTTTCTAGGAAGCTTGGGGCCAGATGTCGCAACCCTCTCTCCCTTTTTTGGCCACACTTAATTTTCCAGACTTGTCTAAGTTGATGAACGACCTTGTGTGTCATGATCCTACATGGCCCCCAGTCTCCACCAAGCTTCCTTCAGATATTCTGAAATTTGAAGGTAAGAATGGAGAGAATCCTGGTGATCACGTTACTGCCTTTCACCTATGGTGCTCCTCGAATTCCCTTAATGACGATTCTATTCGGTTAATATTATTTCAATGCACCATAATTGGGGTTGCTATGAAATGGTATATCGAGATACCTAGAGGGGAATATGGGACCTTTAGTAAGATGGTGTTGATCTTCCTTAACCACTTCCAATTTTCGGTTCGTTACGATGTTAACCTATAACTTTTGTCGACTTTACGCCAAGACACAACCACTCATATCTCGGATCATATCCAAGAGTGGCGTAGATAGAAGAGGTTAATTAATACCTCCATACCCCCATCGTTTATTTTAGAATGGTTCCTTAAGTATTTGCATCCTCCTATATCTAAGGATGTTGCTATATCTAGGGTTACCACTAAGGAAGAAGTGATCTTCAAAGCCCAGCAGTTAGATATTATATACACTCACTCTGGGATGTTATACCACATTCTTTCGGATGCGCCACGGTCAACTTATGACCCTAGAAAAAATCTCGGACCTCATGCCGACGGTATTGTAGGCTCCGCCAATGTAAAATCCGCAGACTCGGTGACAAAGCATTTGAAAGAGTTGTCTCTAAACCAATCTGCAGGAGGGCCAACTTCATATCTGTATTCCAATCCCACTCAGTCGATGGATGTACATTCCATGCAATCGTCGACTGACCCAAATGGTAACCAACAACCAAGCGGGAATAAAAAGAAAGGTCGTCATAATAATCGTAAGGGTGGGAAAAATAATAATAAACCCAAGGACAATGGTAATAATGAGAAGATGAATAACAATGTTGGAGAGGGAAAGAAAGAAAGACGTAAGGTGAAATTTCCATGTAAGCTTTGTATAGATGATCACCTTACTCATTTATGCCCCAAACTTGCGGAAGATGCAAGGCTATTATCTCTACCGCCTGTCGTGCTGACGAATCCTTTCCCACATAACCATCACATGGCCTCAAGCTCCTCAAATGTCAGAAATGTGGCCGGTGGGAGTAAAAAATTGTCATTGCAAGATGGTGATCGTTTGTGTATCGATATGCTTGATGCTAAATTTCATGTAGACACTCGATCTCGTGATTATATTTCTTCAGAGGATATACTTGGTCTAGGATCTCCTCCTCCTCCTTCATAGATGAATTTACAGACCTAAAAACCAGAGCCACCAACTCGTATTCCAAAAGGAGTACTCAAGCGCTCTACCCACAATCCAAATGCTAGAGCCGCCCATAAATACTCTATTGTTGAGGACCTAGGTCAAACCCCTTGTGCGATGTTGGCTTTGGAGGTACTCCAAACATGTCCTTCACAGAGGAATGCCTTGCTATCTGTGTTAGGATTTCTAGAACCTAGTGGCTCAAAAGTTATCAAGTTTGACATCACAGATGTGAAGCCTCGCTTGTCTTACCATGTGGCATTCCAAATCCACATGGGATACTCAAAGTATACCATCAAATGTGCGGTTTTTTATGAAGGTTTTTCTACATGTGTGATGTCCCTGGTCTGTTGGAAATATCTCGGTTCTCTGACTCTTTCTAAATCGTCGAACATGTTGACTTCTTTTGAAGGTCATTCATTCCGCCCTCATGGTATTCTTCCTACCTTTCCAATCCATTTAGGTGGGAAGACGGTAGAGGTGGAGGTTGAGGTAGTTGATGTGCCTCTTGATTATAAATTGTTACTACGACTCAATTGGACCTATGTTATGATTGTTGTCATGTCATCTGTCTTTCGTACTCTTTGTTTTCCTCATGATGGGAAGATCGTGACGATAAACCAATTATCCTTTACGTACACTAGTCCCAATGCATATGTTGGACTGTTTATACCTTTGATCGACAATTCTCAGTTGAAAAATGAGAATATCGGTGTCGAAATGTATTCTTTCCTTATAGGTACTTTCAACTTCATGGCATCGATTCACCATGTTTACACCATGTACAATAGGCCTGTTTCGACAGAGAGGTTTGTCTCTTTCCGCACTTCTTATTTTTGCGATCCTTGGACCCTACCTTCCTTGAATTCGTCTTGTGAAATTCAATCGCATGGTGGAATGGCCATGCCACTATCGACAATGAATATTGTGTATCAAGTTGTTCTTAACTCTTCAGTCAATTCCAATCCTGTTACCTTGTCGACGGTCGAGGAGGATCCCGTTCTTAGGCCCGTGTGGTCCACTTCATTGTCTTGTTCACATGACTTCCTCGATGAGACTTTACCCTCGGATGAATATATCATCGAATCCATGAATGGTTTCGAAAAACCCTAGGATGATATGCATTATCATTCTTATTTCCTCCCAGAGCTTGAAAGAATCGAACAAGATGACTTTCAATCTACTTTGAGTGAGATAGTCGGTCACACTGTACTTCCACTTGATACGCATGGAATTTATGTCGAAGGAAATATGTCAAGTATCTCTCCTACCATCATGATCAATATCTCTCATACCCCTGGCAAGATTAAAAACATACATATCGATGCAGATTGTTCGCCAGAACAAATCCTGATCTACACTGAACTCTTCAAGGAATTTCGAGATGTATTTGCTTGTTCATATGAAGAGATGGCAGGAATCGACCCTCGTATTGCCGAGCATGAGATTATAATGTATCTGGATGTTAAACATGTTCGACAACGTATTAGAGTTGTCAATCCCTGGAAGTCCCCTACTACTAAGGCAGAGGTGGAGAAGATACTTAATGTTGGCTTCATCTACCCGATTACCTTGACTGAATGGGTATCCAATCCTGTTCCTGTGAATAAGAATCAAGGAACTATCCATGTATGCATGGAATTTCATGACCTGAAAAAAGCCTGTCCTAAAGACAACTTCCCGACACCTTTGATCGATCATATTCTCGATGAGTGTGCGGAAGAAAAATGGTTTCTTTCATGGACAGATTTTCAGGATATAACAAAATTCAAATTAAACATGAGGATCAACACAAGATGACATTTATTTATCCTTGGGGTACTTTCGCATACTGAAAAATTATTTTCGACCTTAAAAACGCCAGAGAAACCTTCCAACGTGCTATGACCTTCGCATTCCATGATCTTAAGCATATAGTCAAAGCTTACCTTGACGATCTTGCTACTTACTCTTGTAAGAGAGAGGATCACTCTATGCACCTTTGGCTTGTTTTTGAAAGATGTCGTTACTATAGAATCTGGTTGAACCCTCATAAGTGCATCTTTTGTGTTAGGTCTGGTCATCTTTTGGGATTTCTAGTTTCTGAGACCGGGATCATGGTAGATTCGTTAAAGGTTGAGGCAATACTTTGATTTCCTCCCCGATGCACTATTTGAAAAATTCAAGGCTTATAGGAGAAAGCTAACTTTTTACCTCAGTTTATTGTAAACTATGCCATTATCACTAAGGGTTTCATGCGTGTTTTGAAGAAGGACACCCCTTTTATCTGGGATGAGCGAGCCCAGGAGTCCTTCGATTCTTTGAAGAAAGTCTTGGTATCGAAGCCTATGTTGAAGTCTCCTGACTACAATAGGGATAACTTTCTTTATATCTCTGCATCTGAGGAGACGATTGGTATGGTTTTGGTTCAGGAGGATGATGAGCTCTGCGAGCACGTCATTTGCTATGTTAGTCGAAAGTTAGTCGGTCATGAGATTAATTATTCTCACGTTGAAAAGCTAGCTTTGGCTTCCGTTCACACAGTCCAACTTTTATGCCATTATATATTTCTTTGCAAGAATACTGTGGTGGCCAATGTCAATCCATTTCAATATGTCCTTACCAGGCGTATCATAGGGGGAAAATATAATAAATGGATTGTCATTTTACAAGAATTCGATCTTGATTTTGCTTCTGCGAAATCTAAGAAATCACTATTCTTCACACAGTTAATATTTGACTTTCCATGATTAGATGAGGATGTTATCCATGTTGATTCGTTTGTGGAAAAACACATTTTCCTTGTCTCGTCATCCGACCCATGGTATGGATACATTGTTCTCTATCTTAAAACCTTGAAGTTCCCTCAACATCTCTCGCGAGATCATCGAGAGTGTGTACGATACCAAGATAAGAGTTACACTATCGTCGGTGACACCTTGTAATGACGAGGAATAGAAAATATCTTGTGTCATTTTTTTTAACTCATGGGGAAGCTGAGTCAGTCCTAAACGATTGCCACAGTGGAGCTTGTGGTGGTCACCTATCCGAGCTTGCGAAAACCCAGAAAATTTTGTGAGACGGTTATTTCTGTCCAGCTATCTTTAAATATTGTGTTGAAGCGGTTAAGAATTGTCACCCTTGCCAAGTGTTCACTCAAAAAATGTGCTCGCATATAGCCCCTCTTCACCTAGTCATTATCGTCGGTCCCTTCACCAAGTGGGGGTGGAATTCATGGATTGCAAGCCAACTTCGGCTGGGGGGAATCAACACATTATCGTGGCCATAAAATACTTTACTAAGTGGGTTGAGGCCATGCCTACAGTTAAATTCGGTGAGAAGACTATCGCCTTATTCGTATTCAATAGAATTATCACCAGGTTCGGTATCCCGAGTGATATTGTCACTGATCATGGCAATCACTTTTAGAATGAAATGATGGAAGAGATAGCATCTAAGTTGGGGTTTAAACATGGTCATTCTTCCCCTTATTACCCCCAGGAAAATGGATAGGAAGAGGCCATCAACAAGACCCTCAAGACCATTTTGTAAAAAATTGTTAGCCAAATTAAGTCTGACTGACACATTATTCTATATCACGCACTCTGGGCATACCGAACCTCAGTCAATACTGCCACCAATTTTTCCCCTTTTCAGTTAGTACACGGTGTGGATTTGATTTTACCTATTGAATGTGAAATCCCTTCTCTTAAGTTGGCATTCACGCTCCTACCTAACACTTCCGATCTCGAGAGATGCCTTGTACACCTAGAGAGTCTTGACGAGCAGCGTCGAGACGCCTCTACAACTATCGAGGTGAAAAAAAGACGTTTCAAGGTCCA
The DNA here is from genome assembly GCA_010110895.2 of Picea sitchensis. Taxonomy (NCBI): domain Eukaryota; kingdom Viridiplantae; phylum Streptophyta; class Pinopsida; order Pinales; family Pinaceae; genus Picea; species Picea sitchensis. The sequence goes on from SNQJ01S0070778.1 coordinate 23,168, forward strand.
GTACAATAAGTTTGTCTATCCTCGGTTGTATGTTGAGGGTGACTTGGTCCTCTTATATGATCAAGCCAAATAACCGCTAGGGGCAGGCAAGTTTAAACCCATGTGGCACGGTCCTTATATCGTGCGACGTCTCTTTGAAAAAGGAGCCTATGAGTTAGAATATTATGAAGGGAATATATTGGTCGAGCCCAGGAATGGGCTCTACTTGAAAAGATATTACGCTTGAGCCCCAAGCTTGGGCATAAATCTTTGTATACTAATGTAATTTAGTGTATACATATTTTCCCTTTCTTTTTCATCTTCAACTTGCTTATAAATTTTTCCCTTGCTTGGCAAATGTCAATGGAGTCTTCGGTCTACTTAGGATTCGTAAACAGATCCAGTCGTCATACATGGAACTTGGCTTCCACCGCTTGCGTGGTTCACTCACCCGAGGGTCTACTGGTGTCTTCAGGTGGCGCATGCCTAGGGCCATCCATGAATAATGTGGTCGAATATAGTGTTGTTATAGAACTTTTGTGTGATGTTATCTCACATGGTATTCACTCTTTAGAGGTTCGCCTGGATTCTTAGTTACTAGTATGTAAGTTGAACGACAGTTAATGTGTGCATGATCCTACTTTACTCCGATGATTCCAACGGGTATGTCTTTAAGAACGATAGTTTGATTTTATTACTGATTATCGCATAACTAGGAGTTCTAATTATGTATCTGATGCTTACGCTAATTTCATTTTATATTGGCATTTGTCACATAACTAAAAAAAATAAAACCATCTCATCAATGTACACATTGTAATATAAGTAAAGCCAAAGATCCCTATTTTATATATATTTCAAAAAATATGATACTTATAGTACAAAATTAGGGCTAACACCCTCAATACACATATACAACTGATAATACAATATCCATGACATCTACTCTTGTGGCGCTGGATGTGTGTCATGGTAACAAACTATGGAGTTTGTGAGACGCCGAAAGAGTCGCACCCAAGCTCTAGGAACACCAACCACTTGTCGTTGCATGGCTTCCAGTAGATCCTTTACCTAAACCATCAGAATCCTATGAGTTAAACGAGACAGGTTTCCCTGCATGTTTTGAAGGACTCTCTCAGCTTCTCCTCCCATCGCCTCATCTCCTCGATGCCTCTGAAAATGTCGGGGAATACTGTCCAACCATCGCAAACCCACGTCTGTGTCACACAAGTGTCTAGTCAGTACTTAAACATCTTCTAAAAATATTTTTGTTTCACTATACAAAAATACAAAAAAATGAAATATTTAAAATCATTTGACATACCTATGTCCCCGTAGGTGGTCCCTAGTGGCAGTGGCATGTTAGGGTCCCCTTTGAAGTCGATCCTTGCATAGGGGTAGTCATCCAGAGAAATGACCTTTCGCCTCCACCAATAGAAGAAATCCTCATTGTAGGGTGTGGGAACCCTACCTCCCCCCTGTCGTCTCATTACTGTCAGGTAAATTATATCACTTTTCTAATGACCTGAAAACATTAAATTTTCAGACCAGGATTGGTAATCTTAGAGCTGCTACACTATATGTGTGGGTAAGAATTTTCTAAAAACTATGCAAAAGAAGACAAATTACTCTATCTATAAAACCCTCTACTTTCAAAGTGCAGGAAAGGATATTTAACCATTAATTTCATCTATTCTATTTTAACCATCCACTATCTACAACTAATGCTGAGCAAACCATTTAATCTATGCCAAACTAGAGAAATGTAATTTAAATACCAAACATAACTCTAAGCTTTCCTTGAAATCATCTAAATTCTATTTTAACTTTTAGTCAGAACTCCTATCCTATTATATAATCTATTAATTCACAATTCATCTATCATAAATGCAGAAAGAAATGTTTTAATCTTGATCACCAAATTCTCTTCTATTCTTTATTAATCTACAGTGTTGTGGGTGCTAGTGGAGAAATTCTCTATGAATCTAAATCTAAAAATAAAGATTTAAAATTCACTGTTCAAAAAGGAAATATTAAACCTGATTAACTTATAATTAACTAAAATAATCATAACAGTGTTGAACAAGTACAAAACAAAGTAACTAGTGTGAAATGGGTACGGAACACTAACAACAACTCTATTCTATTTTTAAGTGTAAATCTATTTCCTACGAAAGGGAAATTCTATGAGATTGTACTGTAAGGATAAATTTAATCTACGTTATCCTGATGTCATTTCTTAATCTACAAAATCACAACTAACTCTTAAATCAAATTCACTAATTATCCACTAACTATAAATTCAATCTAAGTCACTAACTCTGCAATTTCCTTCAACCGACCTGTGTAAAAGTAAATGATATAAAAACTAAGCAGACTTCCTTCTACGTTTTGGTTTTAAACTTACAGACTACAAACTAAATTCATTGAAATTCAACTACCACGCGTGAATCTATCTATATTAACTGGAATTCAAATGATCCAATCCTTATGAATTAATTGATTGATTCTACCATTCACTATCTCTATCCTATAGTTTGATATACAACTTCGGCAAATTGATGATTCAATCTACAAAACATTCTACAAAACATGGTTATTCAAATCTATCTGCCAACTATCCTACGCTCTATGCATGGAGATTACTCTACATAATTGCAATGCCATGTGATCTAAATTATAACAAAATTCAATCTAACAGTTGCATATTTAAATCATAAAAACATGAAACGATTTCTACAGTGATTATTTCTACAAAAAAAAGAAGACAAACAACATCTACTATATATATCTACTATAAAATGGAGAGATCATCTGCCTCTGATGGTGGGCCCTCCCACAGAGACAAAGATCCTTGTTAACATTTCAGAAAAGAACGATCTATGCTACCATATCCATTCAACAGCTATTGCAAAAACAACTAATCCATGTGTTCAACTTTAACCAGACATCAATTCAGAGAGAAAGCCAACATCATTATATTAAGCAAAAGTCTTAGTCGAGTTTATCAAAATCAATAGATCTCCTCATACCGGGGCAGACCCATCATTTTATAATGTTTTTAATCCTTGTTTTTGGATCTGCGATCCTCCATCTAAGCTAACTACCAATGCTAAAAATGGAAAAGCCATGCATTATGCAGAATATTAATTACATAATAAACTTGAATGGGTGATCTCATGACACGAAGTGTCATGAGATTCGCCTCTAATAACAACTTCCAGTTAATGCGTCTATGCATGCATTCTTATTTGAATATGAGTCCATCTTGTATGCTGAAGTGGCATCAAACCTTACGAAGCTTCACGAGCAAAAATGAGGCCACGTCAACATGTGATAATCTGCAATAGAGTAGTCAAAAGAGATGCATCCTAATATTGCATTAGTCCATTAATCATAGTATGCATTCTTTTAATTAACATTCAAAAGATTAAAAAAATTGCAAAATGTATTAAAAGATGATCTTTTTACCTTAGAAACATGGTTAGGCAGGGCAAAAGGATATAGGCTAGAAATGTAGCAAAATAGAAAGATGTTTGTCAAAAGGAGATATAAGATGCTGGTAACTGGTGCAAAATAGGTGAAAAACAAGTTAAAGATATGAAAAATAGAGGTCATATTCATGGCCCAACAATTACCTCAGTCCACCATGACATGGCTGGATTGTGAGGTCCTCTTGGAAGAATCTCGACTCTAGGTGCCAAAGCTGGAACCCGCTCGAAGAAAAATCAGCACAAGGTAGAGGCAAACTCGAAGTTCCTCTTGCTACCCTGTTTGCACTCTGTCAATTGGATCTTCATATTAGCCATTAGTTAGGTACACAAATCATATATTGTGGGTCTCAAGCACTCTACATCATAGAACATGAATGAACTCGATGTCTAGTGCAACAAAGCGGATCTTGTGGTCCTGGTCAACACGAGGACAACAATATTGAGGTTGAGATTGTTTATCGCTCGGATGGGGAGTTGACTCCCGACCTTCAGGGTGCCTGCTGCACAGTGAGCATCTATCTACTCCTCTATCTTCATACCACTACCATCTCCCCAGGATTTGAGGTTCACCACCTCACCCCAGTGCGATAATGATGCAGGAGCATCGCAAGTAAGCGCAAAGCGAAGGACACCTGGATACGCACCATCACACATTTTGAAGATATTTTGAATTTCAAAAGGATGGCATATTAATGTAATATCCGGAGAGACATAAGTGCTCTTAAATGTTTTGGGGATTGTAACGTAGTTCTTGAGCGATTTCTCTCATCTATCAGTTGTAGACAATTAATGTAATGAATGTAAAGTAGATGTAGGATTTAATTCAATAAGATATCTTAGAGTTGTAGGAGGGAAAACTCAAGAAATCTCCCTCGTATGTATTGTATTGTATCATTATTCTAAAATTTGTAAGAGTAGAGTTGTAGAGCAAGAGAATAGGAGAGAAGAGAAGAACAAAGACTATAGAAATTGTATAAGTAGATAGTTGTTTCTATAGAACCCATGTACAGAAGCACTTGAGCTTATATAAGAATTATTTGACTCAATTTCATGGTGTTGTTATGAATATTGTTTGCATCTATTGAATGGTATGTTTATAGTTTTCTTATATGATTTTTTATGCATTTGTTTCAATGATTTATGTGTATGATTTCATGTTGAATGTATGAATTCTGTGAGAGGAAGAGTATGAGTTTCAATTGTTTCTCATCCTGAGAATTCCTGCAAGGAATGCAGTGAAGGTCCGCGAGGAGTGCATTTACGAGAGTCTGATTTTTACCTTAGAAAAGCTCAGGAGGGATATTATTGTTCTCATACCAGTAGAAGTGCAAGTATAGCACAGAGCCATGCAAGGCGTGTGTAGGCCAGGCCAAGAAAATTCTTAGACTTTTTCTAACCCAGAGAGTGGTTGAAGGATTTATGTTGCAAGGAGTGTGCAGAATTGAAGATTTCAGGTAATCAATGATTATTGTGAGGCCTCAAGGAGTGAATGAAATAATCCCTTGGAATCCTTGAGTTTGCAGCAAGAATCAAGCTCAGGAGGGATAGAGAATTGGAAAGTCTAGAGGACGGGATGAAGGTCGAAGTTGCCTCGCAGAAACCAAGCTCAGGAGGAAGGACGCCAAGTTATTTGGCCATGAATATTTGAGAACCTAAACGAACGGTTGAGTTTCTCGGAGGGAGAAACACCAATTTTCCATGGACCATTGGATCCATAGATCAGCGGGGAGGTTAAGGCTGGAAGCTCAGGAGATATAGCAGCCATTAGAATTGGATCAACGAGAGTCGTTTATTGGAGATTGGAGATTCATCATTTCAGAAGTCGAAAACGTGGAGGAAGATGTTTCAGGAATCCCCTATACGTGAAGTCTCAACGTGATATGGACATTGTGGAGGAATCGAGATCATTGATCTGAGGAGTGTTCATCACAATTTTGGACGTCGGGAAAAGGAGAAGAGTTCCATCGTGAACTCACGAGTCGCAAAATTCTGACGTGCTCAGAAGTAAGACCCCAGGACTTAATTGAAGGTCATATGATGGAGGGATAAGGGAGGAGCTAAAGACCTATTATCCCTTTTCGGTGTTTTGGGAATCGAAGGAGTCGAGGGGACTCACAATAGAAATCGTGAAATGGGAAACACCTTTTTGGGTTAAGTCAGTGGTCACGTCGGGTGGTCACGTGGAGTGGAGGTTCACACCTAGTGCTTGTTCGTGAGGGTGTAACTTCTAAGAAGGACCTGTGGGTGTATTTTTATTGAAGGTTCTAGTGGGAACTAAAGAGAAATTCTAGCTTAGGGTAATAGGAATATACAAATACTGGGATGTCAAGTAGACCCTGTTGAGGTAGGGGTGCTGCGTCAGGTGGTATCAGAGCTTACATTCATTGTTTTTTGTAAGAGAGAGAGGACATAAGGAAAGTTGTGATTTGAATTCTACGTGGACAGACATAAATAATGTCGCCAAGGAGACGTCAAGATAGACCCATGCCCGATCCAGCCGTGGAAAGGGAAATGAGAGAACTTCATGCTCGATTGGATTCTATGGAGACAACATCGAGACAAACACCTGATACTAGAGATATCAGTGAGGCCGAAAGCGAAAATGAAGTTCGAGCCGAAGAAGAATTTGTAGTCGAAGATGCTGTAGAGGAACGTCTATTCAAAGTTGTTGCAAGAATAGGGGCCTGAGAAAAAATGGGCATCGTGATGTATGAAGGAAACTTATACATTGGGGAGCTTCTATATTGGTTTAGAGCTCTAGATAAATACTTCGATTATGAGTATATCGAAGAAGATAAGAAAGTAAAAAACACAGTCACTAGATTGAAAGGGTGTGAAACACTATGGTGGGATGAACTACAGGCTGACAGGCATTGCAAAGGCAAACAAGGAATCAAAATATGGGATAGGATGGTAGAAAAGATGAAATCCAAGTTTATACCCAGAGATTATCAAATTAATCTGTTTCGAAGAATGCAGAATTTGAGACAGAAAGGGATGACAGTGAAGGAATACACTAAAGAATTTTACAGAATCAACATCATATCTGGTCATCGTGAGAGTGATGATGATAAAGTCGCCAGATACATGAATGGATTGATATATGAAATTCAATATGAGATGATCATGCTGAAAATAAGAAATGTGGAAGATGCTTATCATATTGCTTCAAAGGCAGAAGTAAAATTGGCCCGAAAGCAAGGTCAAAGGGGAAGAGGTAGAAGTCAGAGCAGAGGAAAAGAAATTGCCCAAGACAGATTACATAAGCCCAAGGATGACGAAAATAAACATCATAACCACCCAGAAAAGGGAGGAATCTCACAAGGAGACAATATGCCGACAGGAACACTTTTCCTCGAGCAAGAGAAAGAGGAAGAGGCGGAGGAGGTGAAATAAAGTGTTTCATTTGTGGAAAGATCGGACACAAATATTTTGAATGTATCGATAGAAAAATAGATGGAGGAGGTGAAGCTCACATTTCAAAATAGCAAAGGCGAAATTTTGAGGAAGAATATGCAAAAGGTGGAAGATCCTTAATGATGAGGAAAATTCTCTTGAAGCCAAAGAAAAAGATAGAGAATCCAATCCAAACGAACAGTTTGTTCAGAACTGCTTGCAAGACCAAGGATAGGGTATGAATGGTGATTATTGACAGTGGAAGCATGGATAATCTAGTATCCACAGAGATGGTGGAGAAATTGGAATTGGAAACAGTTGCACATCCAAGCCCATACAAAGTTTCGTGGTTGCAAAAAGAACATCAGGTAACAGTCAGTAAACAATGTTTAGTTCAATTTAAGATAGGCATATATAAATATGAGATCTTGTGTGATGTTATTCCCATGGATGTGTGTCATATTTTGTTGGGGATACCGTGGAAATATGACAGGAATGGTATTCATGATGGAAGAAAGAACACATACACCTTTGAAAAGAATGGTAGGACACATATGTTGTTGCCAATTGAAGACAAGAAGGTGAAAGAAGAAACAAGTAATACTATACTTCTCATGAGTGGGAAGGAACTTCTTAATGAAGTCAAGAAAGATGAAGAAATGCAGTTTGTTGTGGTGAGGAAACCTAGAGTCATCTTGACCAGTACCTCAATAGATGATCTACCTGAGGAGATCCAGGAAATGCTGGAGAATTTCATTGATATTGGGGTGGATGATTTACCTTGTTCGTTGCCACCCATCAGAAGTATAAGCCATCACATTGACCTTATACCAGGAGTGATTTTACCAAAAAAATAAGCGTACAGATTGACATCGTAGGAGAATGAAGAAGTTAAGAAGCAAGTCCAAGATTTGATGGACAAAGGGTTGATTAGAGAAAGCCTGAGCCCATGCATTGTGCCAACAGTTTTAAGTTTGAATAAGGATGGTGGATGGATAATGTGTACAGACTCGAGGGATATAAACAAAATCACCATCAGGTATATATTTCCTTTTCCCAAGATGGATGACTTGATGGATTGATTGAGTGGAGAAAAGTTTTTTTCAAAAATTGATTTGAAGAGCGGATATCATCAAATTAGAATGAGGGAAGGTGATGAATGGAAGACATCATTATAGACGATTGAAGGATTGTATGAATGGATTTTTATGTCATTTGGTTTGACGAATGCACCAAGTACTTTCATGATATTGATGAACGAAGTCTTGAAATATTTAATTGGAAAGATTGTAATTGTGTATCTTGATGATATATTGACCTTCAGTAAGACTGAGGAAGAACATTTGAGACATTTAAATCTAGTGATGAGGAGGTTACAGTAAGAGAAGTTGTTGATAAATCTGAACAAGTCGTCTTTCATGAAGACGAAACTCATTTATTTGGGGTTCATGATCTCTTTGAATGAGTTGAAGATGGATCCTGAGAAGGTAAAAGCAATCAAATAGTGGTCGTTGCCAAGGAATATCTTTGAAGTCAGAAGCTTCCATGGATTAGCCAGTTTTTACAGGAATTTCATCAGAAATTTTAGTGGAATTTGTGCATCAATGATGGACACGGTCAAGAAAAGACATAATTTTTTTCATTGTACAGAGGAAGCAGAGAAAAGTTTCAATTTTTTAAAGGAGAAAATAACTGGACAACGAGTTCTAGTTCTGCCAGATTTTAGTAAGACACTTCAAGTGAGATGTGACGTAAGTGGATTTGTGATTGGAGCAGTCTTAAGTCAAGACAATAGACCAGTTTCATACTTCAGTGAGAAGTTGAATAATGCCAAAATGAATTATTCCACGTATCATAAAGAGTTTTATGCGGTCATACAAGCGCTGAAGAAATGGGGGCACTACCTGGTTCCAGAATAGTTTGTTTTGTATAGCAACAACCAGGCCTTACAATTTATAACCAAGCAGGAAAAACTGAATCAGAAGCATGCAAAATGGGTTGAATTTATGCATAAATTTACTTTTGTTATAAAGCACATTTCTAGAAATGCTAACAAGGTTGTTGATGCATTGAGCAGAAAATGTTTGATTCTGTAGTAGTTTCATGTGAAAACCTTAGGTTTTGATAGCCTTAAGGACATGTACAAAAATGATTCAGATTTCAAGGATGTTTATGAAGCATGTGAGAATCTTGTTCTCAGAGATAGAAGCCAATGGATTGAATACTTGATCTAGGATGGATTATTATTCAAAGGAAATCAGTTGTGTATCCCGAAGAGTTCTATGAGAGAAAACCTTTTGAAGGAAAATCATAGTGGGGGATTGGGTGGACATTTCAGCCATGATAAAACATTTGCGCAACTGAACAGTTTATATTATTGGCCAGGGATGAGGACAAATATCAAGAAATTTGTCAACAAATGTAGAATTTTCCAGTACACAAAGGGGAAAAGACATAATACATGATTATATCAACCATTGTCAATACCAAAGAGGTCATGGGACGCGGTAAGCATGGATGTTTTGTTGGGACTGCCGAGAACATAGAGAGGTTGTGATTCCATATTCGTGGTAGTCGACAGATTCTCAAAAATGACACATTTTATTCCATGTCAGAAAACCAGTGATGCAACAAACATTGCAAACATGTTTTTCAAAGAAGTTGTTCAACTTCGTGGTTTACCCAAGAGTATTGTTTCAGATAGAGACACCAAATTTGTTGGTCATTTCTAGAGGACACTATGGAAAAAGATGGGGACGAGTTTATATTTTAGCTCATCATATCACCCTCAGACGGATGGACAGACTGAGGTGGTAAATCGAAGTTTGGGAGACTTTTTGAGTTTAGTAGTTGAACACCATAGTCAGTGGGATCAGATTCTGCCGCAAGTAGAATTTCCATATAATGACTCACCTAATAGGATCACATGCCAGAGCCCATTTCAGATAATGTAAGGAATGCAGTCAAGAGGAGTATATGAGTTGAGAGACTTAGAGTATAGTGAGTTCAGGAGTGTTGGAGCAAAATACTTTGCAGCAGAGATGCAAGAGCTCCACAGGAATATTAAAGTGCAGTTGCAGAGTTCCAACCAGGAATACAAGCGCAGAGTAGATCAACACAGAAGAGAACTTCAGTTCGAAGTGGGAGATCTATTCTTAGAACATCTAAGAAAAGAAAGGTTCCTAAGGGGAACATATAATAAGATGAAGATGAAAAAGATAGGGCCCTGTAGGATTCTGAGAAAATTTGAGGCAAATGCTTATGAGATAGAATTTCCAGATGATGTGGGCATATCACCCATATTCAACATAGCAGATTTGTATCCTTACAGAGCAGATGAAGCAGATGGGAGAGAGAATCAACAGGAAGTTCAGTGGGTCAAACAAACGCCTGTAGCTGAAAAGTCGTAGATGGAAAAGATCATTGATCAGAGAGTTGGTAAGAAGACCCGAAGAAAGATATATTTTGAATATTTGATAAATTGAAAGGGACAGTCGATTGAAGATGCTAGTTGGAAAAGAGAAGTAGATATCCTAAAACATGGAAATACGGTTCATGAGCTCATGGATAGGAGCCCATGAATTTTTCAGCTAGAGTAGTATGATGCAGGAGCATCGCAAGTAAGCACAAAACGAAGGACAACTGGATACGCACCAACACACATTTTGAAGATATTTTGACATTTCAAAAGGATGGCATATTAATTTTATATATAGAGAGACATAAGTGCTCTTAAATGTTTTGGGGATTGTAACGCAGATCTTGAGTAATTGTTCTCATCTGTCGGTTGTAGACAATTAATGTAATGAATGTAAAGTAGATGTAGGCTTTAATTCGATAATATAGCTTAGAGCTGTAGGAGGGAAAACTCGAGAAATCTCCCTCGTATGTATTGTATTGTATCATTATTCTAAAATTTGCAAGAGTAGAGCTATAGAGAAAGAGAATAGGAGAGCATAGAAGAACACAGACTGTAAAAATTGTATAAGAAGATAGTTGTTGCTATAGAACCCATGTAAAAAATCACTTGAGTTAATATAAGAATGTTTTGACTCAATTTCATGGTGTTGTTATGAATACTATTTGCATCTATTGAATGGTATGTTTACAATTTTCTTATATGCTCTATTATGCATTTGTTTCAATGCTTTATGTGTATGATTTCATGTTCAATGTATGAAGTCTTTGAGAGGGAGAGTATGAGTTTCAATTGTTTCTCATCCTGAGAATTACTGCAAGGAATGCAGTGAAGGTCCGCAAGGAGTGCGTTGACGAGAGTCTAAGTTTTACCTCAGAAAATCTCAGGAGGGATACCGTTGTTCTCATACCAACAGAAGTGAAAGTATAGCACAGAGTCATGCAAGGCGTTCATAGGCCATGCCGAGAAAAGTCTTAGACTATTTCCAACCCAGATATTGGTTAAAGAATTTATGTCGCAAGGAGTGTGTAGAATTGAATATTTCAGGTAACGAGTGATTATCGTGAGGCCGCAAGGAGTGCACGTAAGAATCCGTTGGAATCCTTGCGTTTGCAGCAAGAATCAAGATCAGGAGGGATAGAGTCTTGGAAATTCTAGAGGAAAGGATGAGGGTCGAAGTCACCTCGCAGAAACCAATCTCAGGAGGAAGGACGCCAAGTTATTTGGCCATGAATATTTAAGAACCTGAACAGATGGTTGAGTTTCTCTGAGGGAGAAACACCAATTTTTTGTGGACCATTGGATCCAGTGGATTAGTGAGGAGGTTAAGGCCGAGTGTCTTTCAACACTCGCAAGCTCAGGAGAGATAGCAATCGTTAGATCTGGATCAACGAGATTTGTTGATTAGAGATTGGGTTTTCGACATTTCCGAAGTAGGAAGCGTGGAGGAAGCTGTTTCGGGAATTCTTGATACGTGAAGTCCCGACGTGATCTAGACCATCAGATTGTGGAGGAATCAGGATCATTGATTTGTTGAGTGGTCATCGTGAGTTTGGACGTCAGGAAACGGAGAAGAGTTGCATCGCTAACTCACGAGTCGCGAAATCCAGATGCGCTCGGAAGTAAGACCCCATGACTTGACTGAAGGCCATTTGATGGAGACATAAGGGAGGAGCTAAAGACCCGTTATCCATTTTCGGGGTTTTGGGAATCGAAGGAGTCGGGGGGACTCACAATAGAAATCTCGAAATCTGAAACACCTTTTCGGGTTAGGTCAGTGGTCATGTCGGGTGGTCACGTGGAGTGGAGGTTCATGCCTAGTGCTTGTTTGTGCAGGCGTAACTTCTAAGAAGGACCTGTGGGTTTATTTTTATTGAATGTTCCAGTGGGTACTAAAGAGACATTCTGGCTCAGGGTAATAGGAAGATCTAAATATCGGGAGGTCAAGCAAACCCTTTTGAGGTAGGGATGTTGCATCAGATAACCCAATCAAAAAGTATATATCCTCCACTTCAATCCTCAATGTTTTCCCATCGAGGTTGAATCTTTCACTGTCAAGATCCTAGTAATCCACAAGCATATCAAGCAACCTCACTTGGGCCCTCATCCCTTTGAGTGCCCAAAATTTATATAAGCCACATATTTTCAAGGCCATTTGGGCCCCCGGATCTCTGCCCATAGCAACATCTACCTCCTCGTGCTCCCTTTCCCTCCATTCTAGCACCATCCTGCCAGATAAAAGTCATTTTTTGAGTTAGAAACCATAGAAATCATTGATTACAGACTTGTATGTGGGTTGTTGCATTTACAGTCGCATATATGTCTGAGTATACGCACCCTGTATTTTACAGAATCATGTATAACCTCAAGTATAGGAAACCCGATGAATGGTAGCCCGCGTACACCGAGTTACTCAATTTGGTGCCTAATTTACTCAAAATTTGAAACCTAATTTAAAAATTTAATCCACTAGAAAGGAAGAGGAGGGGAAGAGGAATTACTTGGTCCAGACGGTTTCTAATTTTGTCGCCCAACGCTCCTGCAATCACCAGTTGAAGATTGGAGGTAATTCGGTCCAATTTTCACTATTTGGGTAAAAAGTCAAAATGACATAGTAATTTTTGGTTTTGTTACTATTTATAACAGTTTTTACCCACTTTCTATAATTTTGAGTCATTTTTTCACCTAATGGACTAATACAACAATGGATTGAGTTGGTTTATGTAGTTTTCACTAGGGAATTTTGCGGATTTTCACGTTATGTTGGTCGTTCATAACCACGGGCAGGTATTTTCACTACCCAGCATATAGGATAGGTATCCATTCCATCATGCACTTTTGAATTATCCTATAACTGTCACTCATAAGCCTTAGGTACGAACCCATTTGTTGTGACACAAAAACCTTCCATCTGCTACAAGACATGTCATTATCAAGTGGCAGAGACTCACCAAACATGGGTGTCCTAGTTAGATCCTCCGCTTCATTTGGTGCCCATGCAGAGATTTTTTTCCATAGGACCAGGAGTCCCTTATAACTAATACATGACTTTATGTTGATCCTCATTTATCACTCATAAACATGCTTCCTTATACCTAGAGGACTTCCAACCAAGTTTAATTTAAGCTCTTTTCCAACTCGTCTTCAAAAAGTGAAAAGATTGTCAAGTGAAATTGTCTCTTTCACACTCGTAAATTGGATTTGAAAGGACGTCTATTTGGTACAAGTTTATCCCTTTTTCACACCAACTAGACTAAAGATCATGAAAAAGGACATTTTTTGGCGTTAAGTTGTGATTGCATTTCATGCCCTTGCTTGTAGTATTGAGCCTATAGTCGGTTCTCGCTTTGCGTTATAAACCATTTTCCTTAGAAGTTTTGCATCCTCAACCAAACATAGCCTCATTTATATCCTTCACAATTTGACACCCTATACCCAAGAGGGAACATTCCACTGAGTATCCATCTCCAACATGCATCTCCTTGCATTGAGCATAGGTATGTTCCACTGTTGGAACTAGTTTTGCTTACTTGCGACACTCGTTTCCTCCTCTGTATCATAGCATTCATTCGTCTATGAAAAACAGAAAAAGACGGGAAAGAAGGGAGTATTATCTTATATTGGCAGCAGTCGTTTCTCCTTTGAATAGAGCACAAAGTTATTGAGTCCATTTGTCATCACAATTTTAGGTTTAGCATGGCCTTAGGAAACTGAGCTCGTTAGAGAGTCTTCTATACTGACTGGTTACTCTTCTAGTCAATATAGATAATTTCATCGATGCCTCCTGCATCTCGTGGTTTCCTCATTGATTCTGTGTTACCGGAATCTTCCACACGTCTCATGCTCTTGTTCAAAGGAAGTCTATTAACCTATGTCAGTCATTCCTCATAACTCTTGATTTTGCATGTCGTCCATACCCTCAGTTTATCTTAGAGTCACATGATATTGTAGTCCTATCATGCACATTGGCCCTACTTTCATCATTGGTAGGTAACCTTGAACCCAACAGTAGACATTTCATCATTGGTCGTTGACTAGGTGGTTTCCCTTGTGTTCTACAAGAAGAAATCTATTCACACATTGGGATTCATGCAGTGTCTTGGATGCCATTAGCCTTATTGGTTGTTTCCTCACCTTTGTCAAGAATTTTCCTCATTGGTTTCTATTCAGAGGGTCTTTTTCGTGTACCACTTTCACTTGGCACGCGCGAAAGCTGCACAGGGTCGTTGGTTCATGAACATGGTCTTCATCTGATTTCCTCCAAATCATGAAGCTCCATCTTTGTACCTCATGCTCAATGATGAGATATGACTTAATTCTCTCCTTTCAGTGAGTCTCCTTCCATTGACTTCAGCTCATCTATTCTGGAAATGAGACCTAGATTCTTGTGAGTACCTTGAGGATTGCAGTCATTAGTGGCAGTTTCTCTCGCCATTGAAAGTTGTGAATACATCAATGTCTCTTGATCGATGGATTCTTCAAGTGTTCAACCTCGACTCCTTTATTCACACTTGTAAGAATGTACTCGGTGCCTTGATACCTACTTTCATTATCAGTACGTTGTCTTGTGTTTGTTAACGGTATACCTTGATGACCGGTAATCAAACGATGTCTCATTGTGTTCGACCTCAACTCCTTTATTCACATGATGTATACTTTCACCTTTGGCGGATTGTGTAGAATACTTGAAGACATCAGTATGTGGCTGCAACTTTCTTGAGTTGTTTCTTCCTTTTCATTGAACCAGTACCTATATGACTTCAGTGTGTTAGCACTAAGAGTCACCCTCAGATTGCGGGAGGATAAGCCCAGTACCCATCAGAGTTTTTGGTGGATGTTGGTTTTATATGAGTGGAGGTCAATGGACAGAACTCAAGATATGAATGATGTTCAATACATAACTGGACAAGAAATGCACAGGGAAATGAGGCCCACATTAACTTCAGTCAGTCAATTGAGTTTAAGTGTGAGCAGAGGGAAGACTTAGTGAGAAAGGTGAACAAGACTATTATGGGCATCAGGCTTTCAAGCAGCTTGGAGAAGAAAAAATCAAACTCGAGATTACTCTTAAGCTCAAGTTTTAGACACTGAAAATAGTCCAAAAAACAAAGTCACAATAGCACAATGACCAAACCTACATCATGATGCTGCTACAACAACTCGACTGGATCCTCCATGCCCGATCCATTCAGTGTAAGAGGGAAAGAGATAACAATGGAGCTGGCTAAAAATGGTCACGATACAACTGTAATCAAACCTACATTACAACAACATAACAACCCTCGACTGGATCCTCTATGCTCGAGTGTTTTAGCAGAGTTTTTACAGAGATGAAAGAGGCTAACTTCTATTAATATGAAAGTCTCAAATTTGATACATAACCAGAGAACAGTTATGGCATAAAAAAATTACAAAATCGGGAGCTCTGTTAAACCAGTTGACGACCTTAACAAAATATCAAAACTAACTATTTATACTTAGAAACATTTTCCACCACCAAGAGTGTGGCCTAGCCACTACAATCAAAGCTTTGCATCAGTGATTTCTCTGTCAAACTGTGCATGCATTCTTCTGTTAGACGCAAGCTCAAAGAAGTTTGGATTTGCAGGAAAATCCATTCACATGGGAAATTTGGGTTGACAGTCTTCTTATGGGGTGAGACAAAGTTTCAACCACTAGAGGCGTGATCAGACCACTGCATTCAAGGATTTCCATCTGTTTCTTCCTTGTCATATTGTGCATGTTGGACTTTTGCAAGGGAAACTGTCAGGAGGACGTGGACGAAGATAATGGTGAGTTGGCGAGGTGTTTGGCACAAACTCACATGGTACAGTAAGTGAACGACAACCATGTGCAAGGATGTTGGTCGTGGTGACTGGGAATGTGTGAGTGCAAGTATCCCGAAGATGAGGTGTAAAGGCATGAAGGTGATGTGGTTAGGGAAAAGGATGTGGAGGCACAGTGGTGTGATTGGTCAGGGGGTAAATGACAATAACAGTGGAGGAGACAGGGAGTGTAAGTGCAACAGGTGTCGGGAGGTGAGAGGGAGAGAAATAACAATGGAAAAGGAACAGGCGTGTGGTAGTGTGAGTGGAGGAAAGATGTCAAAGGGAGTCTCCTTCCCCACG
>SNQJ01S0070779.1:0-12735 GCA_010110895.2 Picea sitchensis
TTCAACTGAATTATATACCTTCTACAGAACAGATTGCAGATATATTTAAAAAACCATTAGCAGCAACCCCTTTTGGATATCTTCGTCAAAACTTGTGGGTTATAATTTCTTTTGTCTAATTTGTGCACCTGATCAGGGGGAATACTTATTGCATATCTGGTGTATTTCTAAGATTCTTCTAGTTGACAGGGGGAGTATTTACTGCAACAGCTCAGGGGGAGCGTGTTTCTTCTTTGACATTGATGTCAAAGGGGGAGAAAGTGTGGTAATTTATTTCAGGATGTGATTTCAAGGATTCTACAGGAAATTTACAGTGGTTGCCATTAATGCCAAAGGGGGAGAATGTTGGCAAATATTTAACAGACAGCGCATGCTTGTATGCTTTTCATTGATGGCAAGTACAACAATGAAGATGGCATGAGTACAGAAAGTATGTAATAGATGGGCATTATGAGAAGATGCTGCAGAGAAGATTCGAATAAGCTCACAAGGGATAGTGCAGAGGATTGTTGGTAGATCATCGATGGCAAGATCAAAGTAAGAGGAACAAAGTAAGCTCGGGAGTAGAAGAGATTCAAATAAGCTCAGAAGAGATAGTGCAGAGGATTGTTGGCAGATCATTGATGGCAAGATCAGAGTAAGTGGAACAAAGTAAGCTCGGGAGGAGAAGAATTTCTTATCGTTGGATCCCATTCAAAATTCCTGAAAGAAGGAGGACCATCCATCTTCGAGCATGACACATGGACATATATTAGCATTTCACTGACTGGAAAGTCAAAAGTATGAAATGATCCAACCTCTCATCTCCCAAAATCGCGATATGCAAAATCGCGATTTAATCACAGCCATCAGATCAAGGCATGATCTGGACTGTTGATCCGACTCCATTTCGGAGTTTCACAAATTGCGACTTGGAGAGGAAAGAAACATAACCATCGAAATCACGATTTAATCACAGCCGTCAGATCAAGGTGTGATCTGGACCATTGTTCTGACTCCATTTCAGAGTTTCACGAATCACGACTTGGAGAGGCAAGAAACATAACCACAAGAACGTTGAAATTGCGATATGTGAAATCACAATATGATCTGAGCCATTGAATTAATATCAGATCTGGACCGTCGAATCATAGGACAAGTCACTGACTTGGATTCAACGGAGCATGGTGTGGAAACTCGCAAGATGCGAGATCGCGATAAGATATAGACCGTCTCTGTGGAGATTTCAACCGTCTCTATGGAGATTTGAACTCACAAAATATGAAGTACCTTTTGGCACAGCCTATGGTCACTGTCGGTGGTAATGAGAATGGAAGCAGTCAGTTCAGATAAGCTCCATTTCGGGGTTTCGGGGATCGCAACTTAGAGAGTCGAGATGCCTCATCTCCAGATTCATGAAATGCAAATTCGTGAAAATCACTTTATGCATAAGCACTTGGTCATGGCCATGGTCATATAGAGGAAGGAGCTAGCACAGAAAATCTCTGTATCGGAGTTTCAGAGATCGTGACATGAAGTGTCGAGACACTTGGCCACAAGAATTCCGAAATGTTGAAACCCGATTTAAAGGCAAGATTAATAAAGTTCATCCAACGGTGTAGATACAATTGAATATGATTAGAGGGCTACTGTTCTCTCTCACAGTTAATTCATCAGTTACGAATCAGTTAGAAAAACTGATTCATGATTCCTGATCGGTTGGAATTTCAGTTGCTTAGACAGTTTTTCTTTCGCCTCAGAAGATTCAAAGTGTAACGGTTGTGGGTGTGGTGCATAAAAGAAAAAGATATAGACTATACATGGTTGGTTGTTCTGGATGAAAAATGAATTACACTGTAAGAAAAGGAAAATCACAGGACGCACAGTATTAGACTAAAAATATGCGTAGTGTGAGATAAAACTTAGAGAAGAGTAACAGATGAGGAAAAGACTTGAAGCAGAGCAGAATGACAGAACAAGTTGAAGCAGAGAAAAATTGTAGAATAGACAAAGGAAGAGAAGAATTGCAGAACAGTTAGAAGAAGACCAGATTTACAGAACAGAGAAGAAGTGGTATGAATCGATTTATCTATGTAGTTGGTTGTTTAATTATTCATTTATATTCCAGGGGGGTTGGGAGGTGCTAGGGAGGATTGTTGTCCTCAGAGGTTCAAGTGGGAGCTTGAACACAGGGAGTTGTAGCTTCCATCTGGTTGCAGCCAGAGAAACCAGGGTGGCAGGGTGGTGCAAGGGAGAACAAGTGTTCTCTGTTATACAGGTTGGAGCTTGTGTAACTGGAAGTTGGTGCTTCCATCCAATTGGTGCTGGAACATTAAGGGAGTTGGTGCTTCTTTCTAGTGGGTGCTAGAGAAACCAGAGAGTTTGTTCTCTCAAACAAGTTGGAGCTTGTAAAACATAGGTAGTAGCCTCACATTGAGTTGGTGCTCAATTATAGATGATGTACAAAACTTTAAAAGACTACCTATCATTTCGAAAAAGAAGAGATTTTCTCCATTTATGGGTTTCCTCGTGAAAAACTGTCTCTGTGTATATCTTATGTGTCACTGATGCTCATTATTTATATCGTCTATATGTTGTATAATATTGATAGTCACTTAAAGAAAATTTTTAAATGGTTTAATAGATTTAATATTGTTTAAGCACAGTAACAACTGATTCACCCCCCCCCCTCTCAATTGTCTTAGTAATTTCAACACAACATTTTGGCATCGTTGCCGGGGAGTTGCAAACGATAGGAAGTGATTTTTTTTAGCTTAGATTGTTTGCATAGTTTTTGAATGATTTTAAAGGTTGTTTGAGGGAGGAGGATAAAATGTTTACGACGTGAGTGAAGAGACACACGGCCACTAGAGTGGGGTTCTCCGAAGCCAGGTTGCCTTCTTACCTTCTAGATAGAATTAGGATTTCAATTCAGTTAAGAATCAAATTTCCATTTTATGCATAGATATAGAGATAAAGGGTATATTTGTAAGCTCTAAAGATTCAAAAACAAACCCCCCCACTAATCCAGCTGACATTGGTGCAGGAAAAATTCCACCAGGAGAAAGTTCAAGGGGAGCCAGCAAGGCTCTAGAAGAAGAACCTAAAATGGAAGAGTCAACATTGGGGCAGGCAGAATCTGAATCTGTTGAACGTTCAAGAGACACACAAAATCCAATTTTTGAACCATCTATCAGTGGAATGGTAGAAGAAGAAGGAAATGTATCCACTGAAACTGAGACCTTTGGATTTCCAATCTTGGATATTTCTAGAAACATCAGCATGAAGAATATCCCACTATCATCGTTACCCACTTTCAGAGGTATGTCAACTGAAGATCCAGATTTATTTTTATTCGAGTTTGACATATTATGTAGAAGCTATAACTACTCAGACGATGCGCAAAAACTTAAGCTCTTTCCTGCTACAATGAAAGACTCATCCTTAAGATGGTTCATGAGCTTAGGAGAAAATATAATCCTCTCTTGGGATCAGATGAAAGACACATTTTTATGGAAATACCAAAACTATTGTAAGGATAATGCTAAAAATGACATTTTTAAAATGCAACAAACAAAATATCAAAGCCCTGAAGACTACTTAGAAAGGTTCTTATACAACTACCAGAAATCAAAATTATTCACCACAGACATAGTTGTAGTAAGAACCGTATTTTTGAAGGGTATTAGAGATGACTGCATAAAAGTTTTAAATTTGTTAAGTTCAGGAGATATGCACCAAAAGCCTTTTGCAGAGATTGCAGATTATTGTAGAAGATACTCAAGAGGACAAGATAAAATAGGCAAAGCACCAAGAGATTCTTTTAGCAGAAATACAAGACAAAGCTCGGGAACTGTCACCAGAATTGAGTTAGGAAACTTATTAGAAAACTTTAAAACAGACATCTTGAGCACAATCAGTAACCGGTTAAATACACTAAAACTGAAAAAGAAACAAGAAGAAGATATTTTTTTAGCAATCTTCTGTCCTAGATGCCGAAAGAGGCATGGTGAGAAAGAATGTCCATTAAATGTGATAGAAATCCATGGCCTGTGTACACTAGAGCACCCCACATCTGAGTGTCCAACTTTGCTTGAACTACAAGCCATGTATAGGGGAGGAGGAGTCCCACAAGAACAATCATACCCTTCCAAAAGATCTTGGAGAGCACAAAACTCCAATGCATTTTATGACACTAATGCACAGTATCAACAACAACAATGGGGTCCTTCCCCAATGACCTATCCACAATGGACACCTCAGCAAGCTCAAACTCAACCTTGGCAACAAGGTTGGAGGGGGCCTGTGTATGGAAATCCCTCTTACCCTACATATCCATAGTATCCTGTAAACATTTCTCAATTACTACCTGGATTCAACCCACCACAGATTCAATATTTACTCCCACCTCCTATACAACAACAATTTACAACCCCCTTGAACCCTAACTAGCAGTAGCAAGCACCTATAAATGCCAATAAACAACCACAAAACCAAGCTGCCCACAAACCTCTGAGACCAACAACAATCCCTGCCCAGCGAATCCCTAACCCCAATAATAGACCCACCCACCCTGTGAAAAATACAGAAGTTTAAACCTTTCCCACCTACGAAATTCAACTATGATCAGGGAAAGCTGTAAATCAATCAAATCCTGTAGTAATAATTTAGGAAGAAAATGATAATCATTCTGAGGAAGAAAACACTCAAACCACCCCTGCAGAAGAAGAGACTTCCCCTCCTATTCCAATCACTTCTCAGTCTGTACGAGTACCTCAACAAGTTAATCTTCCACCCTACACTGAAATATTATTAGTAAAGAAACCTGACCCACCCTTGCACAAAGATATAGAGGATGAATTACAAAATGTATGTATAAAAATACCTCTGCTGCAAGCCATTAAGCATATCCCCATATATTCAAAAATCATAAGGGATCTTTTCCTTAAGAAACCAGGAAGGAAGAATAAGGAACCTCCCCTTGTTCAGGTGGTGGGACAATTATTTGAATTTATTTCTGAAATGCCATACAAGTATAATGACCCTTGGAACCCAGTAGTCACTGTTGAAATTAATGGTATTTCTTTACCAAACACACTCATTGATTTGGGTGAAAAAATTAATGTAATTCTTTTTGAAACTATGCAAAAGCTCCAAATCAACCAGTTAAGACCAACCCAAACCATGATAGAGTTGGCAGATAAGTCAGTCATTAGCCCTGCAGGAAGTTTAGATGATGTCATAGTCACTCTAGCTTCTTGAGAATATCCAGTAGAATTTCTAGTCATCTACTCTAAATCATCCTCCAAACCAGGACACCCTGTGGTTCTTGGTCATCCTTGGCTGGACACAGAAGATGCCTTTATCAGTTGTCGGTCTGGTGAGATGACTATATCCAATGGCACACATAGCCAAAACCTTGTCCTCTTTCCTCCTGCCCAACCGGCACAGGAGATACCTATCTAGTCAGAAAACCCTTATGGAGAAGAATATTTCATCAGACCACTATTAACACTTGAATAGGTAAGAGGAATGCAAGAACAATCAGATGAACAAGTCTTAAGTTTATTTTTGGCTGATACAAATTGTATTGAATACCCGAGATCTTTTGCAGAATTGTCACACATTTTCAGTTCTGAATTTCAACAAACTTGGCACCCTGATATCACTCAATTATATACTTTATCACCAACTTCCTTAGAGAAGGAAGAAAGTATTGAACTTGTTGATATTAGCCCAGGAAAACCTTTGTATATAAACTCTAGTTTGGAACCAGAACAAAAGACACAAGTAATTGAAATTCTCCAAAGAAAATTTGATGCCTTTGTATGGGATTATGCAGACATGAAAGGAATTCACCCTGACACATGCACACATCATATCTACACTAATGACCAAATCAGACCAGTTAGACAGCCTCAACGAAGGATGAATCCAACCCTTAAAGATATTGTAAAAGAGGAATTGCAAAAACTCCTTCAAGCCAATCTCATATACCCCATTTCAGATAGTTAATGGATGTCTCTACTTGTCATAGTTCCAAAGAAAAATGGTAAGTGGAGAATATGTGTAGACTTCAGGGAGTTGAACAAAGCCACCCATAGGGATTATTTTCCCTTACCATTTATTAATCAGGTGTTGGATACCTTGTCCAAAAAGAAGTGTTTTTCGTTCCTGGATGGGTTTAGTGGTTATAACCAAATACAAATATCACCCAAAGACCAGGAGAATACCACTTTCGCGTGCCCATGGGGAACCTATGCTTATAGGGTTTGTTGGAGCCATCCTTAATTTATTTTAACCCTTCACAATTTTCAGTCTTTGATACTTGAAATCTAAAGATGACCTTTTGATTTCCCCCCCCCCCCGGAAATTTGAAAGATTCCTACAACTTTGTCGAATAAGCAGCAATGATTTTTCTTCCCTTAAAACAAATCCACTTTTGTAATAACGTTCGATCTTCTTTGTTTTATTTTGGGATCTCACAAATCAGATACTTTAATCTTTGAATTCACAAGTCTCGAGTCATGAAACGGCGAACTCATGTTAAGTTTTCACTCTAGATAGTAACCAGGATAAAGTTTTTTAACTCATTGATTAGACGTCGTCGGGGTTTCGTGCCTCAGTGTTCTTCAAACATAAATGTTTTTCCTTACAATCTCGAAAGCCGAGGACACAAGGTACTTGTGGGTTAACCCTGGTCAAAGACTAAAAGCAAGAAGTTAACCATGGTTAAAATGGGTCTCGGCGCTTCGCCACTCAGCACTATCTTTTCGAAAATCATGATGTCTAAAACTCCGACTCACGAAACCACGATGTGATTATAGTATGATTAATTAATCACCTAATCCAAGTTTTCTTAATTTTAATTAAGTCTTAATTATCGCTATCTCACAGTTTCGTGACTTGGCATACTAGTCTCCCAAAATTTTATCTTCAAAGTTCCGAGTCGCGATATGGCGAGTAAAATGATTATGAAATTAATCATGCCTTAAATCACGATTATCTTTTAAACCAAAATCGGTACTCGCAATCTCGTGAGTTGAAAACTTAAAATGTTGAAAGGAAATCCCCAACGCAGCGAAAAGCGAGAAAAATTTTAACATTGCTAATTTTGAATATTTTAAAATAAAGCGAGATATGTCCCGCGCATCGAGGCCTGCACATTTCCCGAGGTAACTTTTTTCTTTCCATACTCCGACTGACTGTCAAACCGCCAAACATTTATGATATTAATGAAGAATTAGGGTGAATCTACGAATAAATAAGATCGGATTTTACGCAATAAATTTGTTTCTAATTACGATTTGACAGACTTATTTCGAAGAGTACAGAATTTTCAAATATATACGGGAGTCTCATTTTGTTATAATGAAAACATTTTTCATAAGCACGCAGAGCTCGTCATTTTCCGAGTGAATTAATTTCTACATGTATACGCAGGTTTATCGCAGAAGAGAGAAAACGCAAGTTTCAGCTATGGCTCCACGGAAAGCAGCAAAGGCTAACGTCGAGGATGCAGGGCAAGATTCAGATACTGTCTCTGACACTTCACCTCGGAGTGGCGGTTTTGTTCGTAACTGGTTGTTTGTTTCAGATATTCTACAAACCGAGTTGGTAGATTATTCAGACTCAGATGACAATGAAAAGGACGATTTGAACACTAAATACAAGATTGTTGTTCAATCTGGAATGCATAAGATAGCAGCCAGACCACGGTTGCTCCCCTATTATGATATGATCCAATGTGCATTGGATCATATAGACTTACCCACCAGAACTATCATGAATGACCAGCGGGTCACGGACGGGAATTTTAGACTAGAGCACATCCAAACCATGTATAAGCTCCCGACCACATCTGAATACACGTATGATGTTGAATTCCTGGAGAGTTTCAAATAGAAGGAGTGCATTGAATATGACAAAACCATGACCGGTTTGATTAAAGATTGGGTTTCACGCACCGCAAAGTTCCGAGCAAATGAGCAGGGCGTATATTCTATAGCTTCTTTAGAGCCACAGTATAAATATGTGGCCATGATGACTTGTCATCTTTTTGGGAGTGAATACACCTCGCATTTCTACATCGCGTGGGTGCCTCTTATATTCCGGGTTGCAGAAGGTTGTTCATTCAATTGGGCAAATATGCTCTCAGACAGTCTGGCCAACAGGGTCACCGAGTATCGGGAGCAAAAGGAAAACGGGAAACCATATTCATTTTTCATGTCTGCATATATCATGGACATGGTATGTTCCATGAAACCATTCCCTTTGATGAATTGGGCTTGGAATCCAACCCATGAAAAATTTGTACACGAGTATCACGATAAGCTTTGGGAGGATAAAGCGGACAAATTTATTTAGGAAATTTTCAACTGGGTGATGGTGCCCCTGCACATCACCATTTTTGGTCGTTCGCCACCTTGGATCTCGGACAGCATTGCTGTAAATCTGAGTGGTATAGCAGACTGGTACATCGAAGCAGATTTTTCCTATTTCAGAGTTTTCGGAGCTGTTGTTCCTCCACTTGCACTACCACTGTTCATCCTCGACAAGCTGGCTTGTCACGAGATTGCCCGACAAACAGTGATTGGCCGAGTAAGTAAGGAGCTCAAAGCATCTTCAAAGAAGGTATGGCCGTTTTTCCCTGTTCGACTAAATTCTTATTCTTTATCGGATTTTGGGCATGCGAAAGCTGAGGCTGTAGCCCTGGAAGACTTGAGTTTAGTCTCCATTGAATATAAAAAACATGATCCTCAGAAAATTGTAAGCAACCATTTAGCAAATTGTGGGATGAAAAGGTTTGAACACGAGTGTTCACCCTCGGATGACATTTTTCGAGGGGCGAGATCTTATGGGGAAGTGCTAGTTCGGATTCGATCTTTAGCACAAGAAGATATGGCTTCTGTATTAAAATTTCAAGAAACCAGACGAAAGTGTCTTCCTATGGTATTGCGAGGAGGGAGCCCAGGCACTTCTGAGACATAACCAAAGGATGATGAAGGCCCCAAAGAAACAACTTTTGGTTCCAGAAAAAGCCATAACGAGGGGGATCAGACGAATAAGTTTGAAGCAGAGACGCAGAATCCAGACCCGCCAGAGACCCAAAATACTGAAATTGAGACAACGACCACTGAAACTCCAAAGAAGCAGGACTCAGTCGCCACACCAAGAAAGGCAGCGAAACAGATTGGGGAACCCATCACTTCTGTCACCCCCTAGCAGTCGACGTAAGGAAATATAGAAGAAGTATGGATTTTTGATGAGGAGCTAAGGCCTATCAGAGCAGAAGAACTTCCTCCAAACGAGTTCTTTTTCGACAAAAAGAGAAAAGCGATGGTGAAAAGGGAGTTCTACCAGGACGAAGGATCAACCGCTAAAAAATTCAAAGTTATGACCGATGGGAAGAACAAAAAGAATGAGGAATTCACCACGGAGATTGTAGGAACGCTAGGAGCGTATGCATCGGCAAATCAATTCTCAGTCGGGATGTTAAAAAGTCAGCTCAAAAGAAAAAATCGCCTGATTAAGACTCTCGAAGCCAGAATAGCTTCGGCCGCAGAAAGCACTAAGAATCAGATGAGTGGGGAAATAGAACTGGCCCGACTAGCTGACAAAAAGGAAATATAAGTCCTCAAAGCCAAGTTGGAACAAGCGCATTCAGTGATCC
The DNA here is from genome assembly GCA_010110895.2 of Picea sitchensis. Lineage (NCBI taxonomy): Eukaryota > Viridiplantae > Streptophyta > Pinopsida > Pinales > Pinaceae > Picea > Picea sitchensis. The sequence continues at coordinate 9,653 of SNQJ01S0070779.1, forward strand.
GAGACGGTCAGGTGCAGGCTGGTCAGCAGAGGACTATGATTTCAGAGCTATAGGCTCAGGTGGAGATCGTTGAAAGTAGGGTGATCAATATCGAGGGGTTTAAAGCCCAAGCGACCCAGATTCGGAGCAAGATCTCTTCTACTCAGCAGAGTCTGCTCACCAAAGAAGGAACAATCCGAGAGTATTGTCTGTTGATGCAGCGGGTTTTTGAGAACCTGACTGACAAAGAAAGAGATGCAGGAGCAGCTCGGATCACCTTCCAAGAGGCGGTAATAGCCACTAATGACAAAGTTTCGGCAGGATCACCCGGAATCACTCTCCCAGAACAAACTAAGAGGTAACATTTTGTTGAAGGATTGGGAGCATAATATTACCCTGGGCAAGGAATAAGCCCAAAAAGTGATTAATTCATTAGAAGAATCCTTCAACTCTATAGAGGGAGAGCTGTTGGGTATGGACACTGGAGGCGATGCTGAAACTTTAATACAGATGAATGTAGAACAGATCTCGCTCGATCTGAAAGAGAAGGAAGAGAGAGATTTGGTATATATCTCTCAAATAGACAGGGTGAACATGGCTCAAGTTGAGGAGCATTTAATCCAACCCAGCACGCAAATAAGTGCCCTCAACATCATCGACGCACAAATGGAGGACAAGTTGTCGCAGTTAGCCCGAGAATGTTTCTTCGCCGAGGCCAGCTATCAAGTGGAACCTTCACAGCTTGTATCTAAATTCGTGGACAGATGTATTGCATACACCGAATCCGCGCAAAGACAAGCACCTGGCACCATTTGAAAATAGAGTAGGAGAAAAGAGAGTGATTTCACTCTTTTCGGTTGTAACTAAATTGGTGAAACCGTTGAGTTTCTAAACTGATCTGCCAGGTTGTATAAATATACCACAAAAAGAAGAAGAAAAGGCTGGACCTTTTGGTGTCGATTGTAATAGAGTTTTGCATTTGAAAGAAGTTAATACATAAGCAATTTGGAGATTCTCGATTCCATCCAGACCGTGTTATCAAGTTTGTTTCTTTGTACTTCATGCTTCATTTCAGTCCACTCATTCATAATTGATGTGCTTTGTTATCATTTAGTACGACCACTACTATAACAAAAGATTTCTGGTTTTCTGTTTTTGTTTATTGTCTTTCCTCTGCACCATCTATCAGCGGGTGTAAGACCAATTTGCATTTTCAGAATTCTGCGTTTATCCTTCGCTATATCAGTTATTTTCTTACTAATTTCCTCCTCTGTTTATATGTGAGTTTTCTCTTTTACAGGAATCTTGCGCTATATACAGCTAAATGTGTTTCTCCCATTTCACACTTTATATTAAGATATAATACAGTTACGGAAAGAGCCTACAAATCGCACTTCTATTTTATTCCTAAAATGTAAAATTCTCTTTTATTTCGACTCAATCTAGACAGCATTTAATAAATCTTTAAATCCCTTCATATTCTTAATTTTCTTCCATGACTGTCCCTGCAGTGACACAACCTAATATCGAACCTGGACTATCTAACCAAACACATATCGCCTTAAACCTTTTTGATACAATCCTGAAAACTGCAAATAACCGGGAAGAACTCGAGCGTTCATGGGCAGCCATTGAACAAGATATTACTCCTCAGGAGAAGTTGGAAGCTAGACGATGAGAACGTAGAAATCTACCCTAGTTTCCCATACCGAAGGTTGACATTTTTCCCTTACTCATATTTCACCTACTTTCGAATGCCTTGACACTGTACGTTTAAGCCTTAGTACAGACTCAGGAACAACATGGTTCTTCCTTTTGGACTTTGCAATGACCCAACCACTTTTCAAAGGGTTTTCCTAGCCATTTTATCTTACTTGACCAATGATTGTGTGGAAGTCTACATGGATGACTTTACAGTCTATGGAAAATACTTCTAGGAAGCTTTCACCAATCTAGAAAAAGTCTTGATTAGGTGTAAGGAAACTAATCTTTCCCTAAGTAATGAAAAGTCAAAAATGTTGTTCACTGAAGGTATTGTTTTGGGACATCACATCTCTGGTTCTGGAATGAGAGTTGATCTGGCAAAGATTCATATTATCACACAAATCAAAATACCTTCCTCACAAAAGGAAGTTTGTAGTTTTTTAGGGCATGCTGGCTACTATAGAAGATTCATTCTGAATTTTACAAGCCTAGCTACCCCTTTATTCAAGTTATTATCTAAAGAAGTCGAATTCAAGTGGGATGATGAATGCCAAATATCTTTTGAGATTCTAAAATAGAAATTGTCAACTACCCCTATATTAAGAGGACCAAATTGGTCCCTTCCTTTTCATATCTGTACCGATGCCTCGGACATAGCTCTTGGGGCAGTTCTTGGAAAAAGGGAAAATCAAATGCCTTATGTTATTTACTTTATCAGTAAAAATATGTCTCCAGTTGAAGTTAATTATACAGTCACAGAACAAGAATTGCTAGTTGTGCTCCATGCTATCAATAAATTTAGACACTATATTACAGGATATCAAGCTTTTGTACACACTGATCATCCAGCCATCAAATTCTTAATAAACAAACCTGTAAAAAATCCTAGAGTTACAAGATGGTTGTTATTATTACACGAATTCAATATCAACATTATTGATAGACCTAGTAAGGATAATCTTGTGGTTGATTTCTTATCTAGAATGATTCATATGGGAGATAACGCACCAGTATAAGATAACTTTCCTGATGAAAATTTGTTTTCTATTTCTACATTCACTCCTTGGTATGCAGATGTAGCTAACTATCTTGTGACAGGGAAGATGCCTCAGAAATTGTCTCCTAGAGAAAAATAGAAAGTAATTCAGCTAAGTGCAAACCATATGTAGCACGATGATTGTCTCTACAAAACAGGACCAGATTTGGTAATCAGGAGATGTGTAAGGGAAGATGAAATTCATGATATATTGCAAGCCTGCCATGATGGTCCTTGTGGATGCTAAGCCCTAATATTGGCTCATTACCCCTTAATTGGGGCATATTAGATTAGTAATGCTATTTTATTTATGTCGGCTTTAGGCCATTAGTTGTAATTTAGATTAGTAATGTTATTTTAATTA
>SNQJ01S0070779.1:12745-29047 GCA_010110895.2 Picea sitchensis
ATATACCAAGGAGACATTTTCATTTTGAATCATCTTGTACTTGAACATTTAAGTGGGGTAAAAGGAGGTTGCCCCCTCGAAGAGGCTTATTATCTGAAATTATATCTTTTTCAAGGCGTTGAGTACTTTTCCTGAGGTTTTTCGATGCTATATTGATGTTTGGTTCTTAACAGTGGAGGACACTTCGTAGACAAGAGGACCGCTTATAAAGTTTTGCAATCTAGTTATTATTGGCCTCATATTTTCAAAGATGCTAAAACCTATGTATCCAATTGTGATGAATGCCAACAAATCGGTAAGCCTACTGCACAAGACCAAATGCCACTTCAAGCCCAAGTATTCATTGAGCCTTTCGAGAAATGGGCATTAGATTTTGTAGGGCCCATTAACCGTGCATCTAAAAATAAAAAGTACATACTTGTATGTATTGACTATGTGACTAAGTGGGTTGAAGCAAAAGCTTTACCAGATACAAGTGAACAATCAATGGTAGATTTCCTTTTTAATGACATCTTTACTAGATTTGGTGTACCTCGAGAAATTGTGACTAATCAAGGAACACAATTTACCTCTAATCTCGTCAAAGATGTTACAGAACAATACCAAATTAAACACATGAAATCTACACCCTACCATCCACAGGAAAATGGACAAGTAGAATCTACCAACAAAGTTATTGGGTCCATTCTTACCAAAATAGTACAGCTACACCACAAGGACTGGGTTGATAGATTACTAGAATCCTTATGGGCTTATAGAATCACCTGGAGGAATACAACAGGGCATACACCCTACGAGTTAGTGTATGGGAAGCAGGTACTTCTCCCCATAGAATTCCAGATCAAAACCTTCAGGACTATAGTACAAGTTGGCATGAACTTGGATGAAGCCCAACAACAAAGACTCTTGCAGCTTAATGAGTTGGATGAAATCAGGTAGGAATCACTTCAAAGAACCACCCTCATTCAAGAGTAGAGAACAAAATGGCATGACAAGTATCTCAAAAAGAAAAAAATTCAACAAGGAGATTGGGCCCTATTGTATGACAGCAGATTCAAGAACTTCAAAGGTAAGTTAACTACTCATTGGATGGGACCCTATGAAATTGAAACTGTCTATGACAATGGTTCAATCAGGATAAAGACAATTGACGAACAACAGACACCACTAGTTGTGAATGGTCACCGGTTGAGAATTTATAACAAACCCCTATCAAGAGAGTAATTTTTGACTTGTATACTACAGAATTCAGATATGCAGGTGATCAGTAAGGAAGAATACCTTCCTACTGATCCACATTGATTTATTGGTTTATTTTTAAAACTTTTGTACATAGGTTTGGATTGTGTTTTGTTAATAAGTTGAAGGTAACAAGGGATTCTTACCTCCTTTTGTTTTACTTTCACATTTTATCTTTGTAAGTAGATTTATATAATTTATTTGATCCTTCAAGAACTTGCTAAACATTAGTTTGTAGGAATCAACAATACTCTGGTACCATAAATCCTTCTCTGGTCCGGTACTAGAAGTCATGTGCTGGTCTGGTACCAAAAGTCTGTCCTTATACGGTACTATCAGGACACATCACCTAATTGACAAGGAATGCTATGCATATTTTAAAAGATCATGTCAATTAATATGAAGTATGAAGCCATGAAACAACCACTTAAGCTAGAACCAAGAAGCCGAATGCAACATCAAATGGAAACTCTTATGAAGCAATAACTTATTTTGGTTCTGTTGCTGACTAAAGGGAAGTATCTTTAATTTCTTTTGGTTCAGTTGCTAGCTAAAAGGAAGAATTTTTAATTTCTTTTGGTTCTGTTGCTACCTAAAAGGAAGTATTTTAATTTCTTTTGGTTGACAAAGAAGACATAATCTTTACCTATGATTTTTAAACGAACCATGCTTAATCTGCTTTAAATTCTAGAGGTTGCCCTTATCCATTATTTTAGTATGATTAAAGGGATAAAAACTATATTAGCCTACAAGTAACTATCTCACCCTAACTAGTCTTCAATAGTATTCATTGGGTTATCTTTTCTAAAGAGTAACATATGAGTATATGAACACTCTCTGTCATGGGCACACTAGGAAAATTTTTATGGAAGAGGATGTATCAATACCCTAAGGTAACTTTAGGTCATTCTCTTATGGACAAACGCAGATAAAATTATACATCTGGATCCAATGTGCAATACAATAGTTTATTTTTTTCTTCAGACAAATCTTTAAAGACATCCAAATAAGAGAATACACCTTCCAACCCAATACTATCCCATCCTGTAAAAAGGTTTTCAAACAAGCCTCCCCTGTCACCATGCAAAAGCACTCTTTAATAAAATCAAAATAGGTGACTATGGACAAGAAGCCTCTGATGGAAAAAGGGTTTAAGAGACTAACCCACTGGGATACTGAATAGGTTTGTTGGCAATGGGTATCGGTCTGTGGTATGACGAGGCAAACCCATCAGGGTACTAAACAATCCTATTGACAATGGGGCATTCTGCCTAGGGAAGGTATGTCTCTCACTAATTATCACAACTACCCCACCAGAGTACTGAACAGGCTTGCTGGCAGTGGGTTCTGGTTGAGAAATGTCTCATCTATACTTGTTTGATTGAATAATCCACTTTTGTCATCTAAAATATGAACACTACAAGCAAAGCTCATTGTTAACATTTATGAGATACAACTCCAGATTACTAAACAAAGATAATTATTACAAGAAAATGTCCATTTGAGAATTACCCTAAGTCAACCTTACCGGTCTAACATCTAAAGCCTACATTACCTAAGAAGGAAACTTCTTAAGAGTTGATCCCTAACTAGGGAGTCTAATCTACTTATACTATGAAATTTAACCATAACATCTAATGATAGTAAATCTATGAAGAAATTTAGGTTGGATCTGTTCTTCTTGCAAAAGTATAAAAACCTCCTTATTTTCACTGTTGAATGCTACCCTTGTTAATAAGTCATCAAAAGAAAGGCAATTTCAATTTTTTTTTAGGCATGTGATCATATGCTAGGTGATAAATGTACTTCTGGAATTTGATTTAGTTTCTTTTCTCTTATCATCTTTTCTCCATTATGATACAGAGTGTTGAATCTTCTTGCATAAGGACATGCAACATCCTTGGCATGGGGGAGGGTCAAAGAGCCCCTTCAGAACTCTTTTTCAGACTCACGTCTCATCTTCATAAACCACCATGATCACCCTACAACCCTGCAGAACCAGACACAAAAGAAGATAAGCACAGAATAAAGAATTTTCATCAAGTACAGGAAATTCCAGTACCAAGCTTCTAGAAAACTCCAACCTAAAAAGATGAACTCTGACAATATACAAGCTTCAAATACAAAGGCAATCACATATTCTATGGGTATTGATCATACAATGGTAAAAGCAAAGGTAACATGGTATTATTTATTTTCCTTTGCTTATAAAACTACTATAGGTATGAAAATGTATACTAGATCTTATGACCTTAGTGTTAAAACCATGCACCTATCCCTCGTACCCATATGCCTAACCTTAATCAATCCTCTCATCACATAAGTGATCGAAAATGATTGAGGGAAAAATCCCATCAAAAGTATGAATATGAAGCATGTCTAGTAATGATGGGCCACGAACGTGCTTCATCCTTAAGAAAATCACGAACTTATCTTGTATCATGAGACATGATTCAACATCAAATTTACTGCTCAGAGGTCCAATCACCTATCCCAAACAACAATGATTCTTCGACACCCAACGTTTCATCCCCATCATTACGCTAAACAGGCAGAAATGAAATGACTTATCTGGGTGGTGAAGCCATCCAGATGAGCCTCATCTTGTCTTAATTTTTCCTTTGCGACATCTTTACTTAAACTCACCATTCGAATTAGCAACGCCATCACCATATCTTTTTCCATTACCAACCTTTATCTAGTTTCGAGCTTACCTCTCCCTACGATCTTCTGTACCAAACCCTTACCCTCATCAGCTGACTAAATCCTTGCACTACAACCTGGGTTTTTTTCTCACAATTTATAAAGATGGTTGTAAGTAGACATGAACTGGTCTTCCAGATTTATAGAGAGATCAAGGAGTTCCAACTGTGTAGAGAGAAGTATGCTAGATCGGGATGGATGCCATTTTTGGAGAAATTCATAGGGTAGCATGAGAAGGTATCTCATGTATTTATTTAGGGTTATGATGGAGAGATTGTGCATATAGGCAATCTGCAGCTAACAATCAATGAAGCAACTTTAAGGGAGGTCACGGGATTACCTAAAAGAGGAGCCAAGTATTTCAAAGGAGTAGGAATCAACAAGGAAATGTGCCAATGATTTTTGAAAGAAGACCATCAACACCCTGATTGGAAAAAGGGGATCCCTAGGAACTATATCAAGGAAGAGTATCATCCAGTGCTTGCTAGTCTTCAATGATTCCTCACTTATGAGGGAAGGTATGCTGTAACCTTCATATATCATCTTAGGCTTCTATTACACTTTGAAGGAGGCCCTGAAATTGATTTCCCATATTTCTATGGATGAKTCTGAACAAGATGGTAAGAGGTGTCAAATCCCTATCCAAAACTGAGAAGACTAGCATTTACCATCAAGGTCTTATTAAGATGTTAGTTTTACATGAAATCAAGAAGAAAAGGATTATATAGAAAATCCTCATCACTCAACACCTTCCCACATAAAACAAAGATGTGGAGGAAGCCCATCTTGCTCCAGAGAAAGATAAGGAACCTCAAAAGAAAAAGGGTAAGAAAGATAAGGCAACTCCATCATCATCCAAAACAGTGAGCCAAAAATTAAAAATCTAGTAAACAAGCAGGGCCCTCTTCCATAGTCAATAAGACTTTTAAAAGTCAAGAATCAAAAGGTAAAACCAAATTAGTAGAGGAGACTTCAACAGTATCACTTGAGGAGAAGGGTCATAAGACAAAAACTGTAAGGAAAGGAAATAATAGATCAGAAAATAAAAGTGAAAAGTCTATAGAACAATCCCCTGTAACCATTCCACAAATAGAAAAGAAGAAAAGGAAGCCTGTGAGCACCCTTGATCCAGTAACCCCTTGTAAAAGAACCACAAGGAGCATGGCAAAGAAAAGAAAAGAAATTTCCAGTCCTCATACACATGAAGATCCAATAGATCTTACCTCCCCTTCTAAAGACCTATCAGTCCAGGATGACATCCCTAGTTTGACCGAGGAACAAGTCACTATTACTTTGTGTGGGATAAAAGAGAAAGTTGAGGAAAGAGAATACATCCAACCAGAAACAATGGAGTCAACAAGGACCTTAAAAAAATAACATATGAAGAAAAATATTGGGGAGTTGCAAAAACAAAACTAGGAACTCAAACAAGAAGTGAAGGAATACCAACTATTGGACAGGTATATCAAAAGGAAAACGAGCAATTGAAAGCAACCAGCCAGCAACTTCAAGATGACCATGAAGAGACTTCTAATAAGCTCAATAAGGTACTAAGACTCTTACAATACATTAGGTTCATAAAAAGGGAGCTGAAAGCAGAAGCCTCAGCCATCAACATCATTGATCCACATAAGTAAAGAATGGAGTCTCAAATTTTGAAAAATTTTGGGTTTGTTTCAGTTGCATGAGGACATGCAATGGTTTTGGCATGGGGGAATGTTGAGCCTCTAAATTGACATCCCCACTACCCTACTATACTCATCATCTATACCTTTTCGGCTTACCTAAGCTTGGATAAATGAAAAATAACACTACCATTAGCCATTGATGAGGTCATAAGGTAAAGTATAATTAATTCATGCATTTTTGTGGTTTATTGAGCTAGGAGACTAAATGTTTCATGTACTAATGTTTTAATTTGTCATGTATAACATTTGATCTCTAGATGAGTCCAACCTTTCTATACTAGCTCAGCCATCTGGTAGTTATGCGCCAGATTGCCACTGTCTGAATCAGGTACCAAGCGCACCTTCCATTCAGATCCAGTACCAAATATCACCTGGCACGATCTGGTACCAACGACCACAGACTGTCATGATCCAGTACCAACCACTTTTTCATTGTTCGGATCCAGATCGTACTAAAGATAATTGTTGGATGTTTTTTGAATCATTAAAGCTCTAGCAAGGTTATGATAAGCTTGTTTGTCTATTGCTTCATCCTCATACACTTCGTCTCATGATGATGAAGCTTAAAATATGTAACCGAATATATAAATTTGACAATTGACTGATTTGCTAAATATTTCAGCTCCTTATGTTTCACGACTAAGACTGTTTAAATACTCATGGCAAGGATGGTGGAGGTAGTAGAGAGTTAGCATAAAACAGTATGTGAAGAAACGTTACACATTGTAGAACACATTCTGAGTTGAAGTTTAATAGAAGGATGTCAATGATTTCCAGGTCTTGATCATTTATGAATGAATGTGAGTTGAGTTAATAGCATAGTTTAATTCTCTGTTTTGAAATTTAAGTAAGAGAAATGTGTGGATTGAAATAAAGCTTACTGTAGAATCCAGTCGCTAACCTGTTGAAGCGGCAAGGGCCCACCGCCCAACAAAGGTCAGCATCCTTATAGATTAGTGTTAGTAGTTGATTTCAATAGTATAGATGTTAGATTAGCTGAATCTTAATTCTTTCAGATGATAGCAGTATAGTTTAGACTAGGATTTTGATCATATGATTGTTTGGAGATCTTTACTTACTCTGTTTTGCATATTTTTTATTTATGTTTTTATGAAGTTGATTTTGTTTCATGGACATAAATGTTGGCAGCAGTAGTCAGACATATTTGAAGGAGAACTAGTGAAGTTTACAACAACATACTCAGTATATTGACTACTGAACTACCCATGCTATGTCTTGATGATTGATGTGAGATTTCCCTTTCAGAAGTGTGATTGCATAGTTAGTTTTATGGGTCAGATAGCAGATTTGATCTGTCAAAAGAACTCCATCTCATACTTGCATGTTCCATAATGGAGTAGATAGCCTCTGTGTGAAAGACAACCAAAGTGTGTTTTGATTTGCTAGTTTGTTTTATTTCCAGCATGCTTAATATATAATAGTTCTATTCTCATAACATTAGAATTACCTTTCTTACTGATGTCTTGTAACTCTGTTGATTACGAATCCCAGATTTATAATTAATGAGTGCATTATACTAAACATATAAGTAGCACAATAGTCCTGAGACTAAACTTAAGGCTCAAAGGATAATGTTAGGCATTAGGAAAATTTTTGAGAGTGTGTTTTTAAAATGCTTTTCCTACCTCAGTTATATGAGAAACATTCCTTAATGAAATTAACCATGTAACAGTCAGAGGTTGTATTTTGTATCTAGGTCAAAATCAAAATAATAAGTGAAGTGAAGGAAAATAACAAAACTCTGAAACAATGTAGGGCATCAATTATAGAAGAGTCCCACCTTATTGCAGTAGAATAAAGTAGATTAGTATAACCTTGAATAAAGTATAAAAATACAACAATCCACACATCAAGTAGGTCTTGTATTACTCACAATAATTACAAAGGAAAAGCTAATTATTAAATAAATTATTGATACAATAAGATTTCAGTAGTTGTAGTACTAAATTGGAATCGACATTTATTCAGGAATACATAACGAAAATGGAAAATGGAGGACAAAGAGGCACATAACCCAGATTTGAACAAAACTTGGAGTCCATGTCTGCACTTGTATTAATACTCTATAAGGAGAGTTTTCTCTGTTACAATCGGCAAGAAGCAACCTGAGCTAAGTCTTTGATTTATGTATTTATACAAAATGTCTCAACCTGAAATGGTTGGAATTATCATAGAAAATATTAAATATTACAACATGCAAAAAAAAAACCGAAAGGTTCCAGCTACATCTCCTTTGTCTCTTCGCCTGCACATAGAGGCGTTTCTTTTCCTTATCTTCCAGCTTGGAAATAACTGGCACCTGATTACGACCTATTTGAATATTATGTTTAGCTTGTCTCATTTACTTTCGATGTGTTGGATTTCTCGTGTTCGACATACTGGATACATCTGCTTACTAATTGCACCACTAACCTGGAAGGTTTTGTTGTTTCATTTGCCTCGAAAATATACAACTTATTTTCTATATGAGGCAACTTATCTTGTATTTTCCTTGCTTCCAAAGAGATAGCCTATAGCTGTAAACAAGGATTAACTATCCACTTGTTAATCTGGATAAGGTCGATTTGTTTCAATTGTTGGATAGTCGTCTGGTCTTCTTCTATTCTTTTCTTAGCATTAAGTTGATTTTTTTATATATCAATCTGCCCGAGGGCCTCAGAGATACTATCTTTTTCAATTTCCAGTAACCCTTTTTAGAGCAAATATAATGCTTCTTCACAAGCTTTGTTTACTTCCCTGGCTAATCTTTTGCTTTCATCCAAATTAGTCTCCCAGGCCTTCAGGATTACATCGCCTCGGGTTTGCTCGGAAAGAGACAATCGAGGGACCTCTACTAATTCACCCTTTGCTGCTATTAAAATATCCTCCTGGAAATTATCCCAAGCTACAACGGCTTCTCTCTCCTTAATATAAATGTTATTTAGAAAAATGTCTGCCACCCGATAACAACTTTGAACAACTTCTACTTTCGTAAAAAGGTTTTGTTGGGCTGATTCCAGCTTTTCGTGCACCTCCAATTCCTGGGCTTGAAAAGATTCCATATCCACCTTTTTAACTTCAGCTAAATCTATCTTGGCCTGAAGTTGTTTGATCAATTCTTCTTATTGAACGGATAATTCTCTATTGTCCTGTGAATTTTCATCAAGGCTAGTTTTGAGTTGTTGAATTTCCTGTCTGTCACTGGCTCTGATCTTTTCAAAATCCTTATTCATCTGATTCCTCACATCTCTTTCCACGGTTTCCTTCTGGTCCTGCAAATGTCTTACCAACAGATTCCTTTGTTTCAGTTGCGCCGCGAGATTTCCTACCGACAACTGATTTGTCGTGGCGAAATCTCCCAATGAGCCTGCCATTTCCATAGTGAAATTTGTCTCATCTAAAGCATGTCCATCATACAACACTCTAAGTATTTTGATGGTTGCACCATCCTTTTGATGCATCTCTTTTTTCACTATGGCCCTCCTCTTCTTTTTGAAAAAGAAGTTTGAGGGAGGCATTTCTTCTGCGGTAATCAGAGTAATATCTTCTATGAATACGACTTCAACATTTAGATTTCCTTGGCTAGATTGTAAGGGTATAAATGACTTGATAGGGAAACCTATCTTGGTGGATGGTTGTTTCCCTGCTGCATTGGTAGATGATTTGTTTGGTGTGGACGGTGATGTATCATGTCCCTCGTTTATCAAATATTAACTCTCGCTTGATTACCAGGCGGATCTGATAATGCAACGTCCACTTTCTGTGTTAAAACCTTAGTTTTCTTCAAATTTTCTTGAGTGTCTTGTCCACTATAACTTCCTATTTCTAAACCCTTGGTCACAACTTCCTGTGTAGATGGAGGTGTTTGGGTTTCACCTTGTAATACTTTCGGTAAATTTTTCCTTTTGTGTCTTTGGAAATTATAGAACTCGACTAATTGACCTGAAGCCAAAGTTCAAACTCTTCTCAACACATCCTGGTACGACCTTACTCCCCGAAATATTTCATCTTGTGGGGAGTCTTCATGCTCGTATCTCTTTATATTGTATAGAGTTAGGTGGTTTGTCACAATATTATGGGGATCATGCTTCTTGAATTCAATATTGACCATCTTAATGTATTCTAAGGTTGCGGCCTCCACTTTGGAGTGGCCAAAATCTAATAATGAGAACATACCAAATTGTAAAGGGAAAGTTGGCCATACCTTTTTCTGCGTTGCTTTTAATTCTTTGTTGATTCCTCCTGTCACAGTTTGATATGCCACCTCCTGGCACACCAGCCAATCTGCTAGAAACTTTGGTAAAGCATGTGGGGCAAATGAACACCCAAAAACCCTGATGTAGGAGAAATGTTCCTCAATGTTCATCGTCTCTTTTGGACAAGATGGGGGCAATCAAATTTCAAATTTCATTTCACCATCTGTCTTATATTTTAATATTTTGGAAGTGGGGAAAATCAATTTATATACATCATACATGAGATGATATCTGTTTAGAATTTAGCGACGAAGGTTTGTCAACCCAATTTGATTTACTCTGGACTAATCCTCTCCCGACCTTCAAAACACCCTCACCTATAGGGGAGTTCTTACGGGAGAATCTTATTTTCCATGGATTTCTCTTGAGTGAAACTGATCAGTTCAAATATGATAGAAAGGATAAAGTAGTGAGGATTATCCTAGACATACTTTCCTTCAGTTAAAATTAGAGGAATCATAAATATTTTCTCCCACTCTTGTTTTGAAGATTTGGTTTTTTAAACTTGGCGAATCAAGGCGAAATCTTTCTTTCTGCAAAGATTTAAGGTCATGGAGTGCGAATCAGGATAGAATAAAAGATTTATGATATGCTAGATGGGAACAGAATGAGGAGTCAAATGTTTTGAAAAGGATCTTATTTCCATCTAATCCCACTTCTTGATTATCAAGTTTCTTTTGTTTTTATTTTCTCTTGATTCAGAAGTCTAGAGATCTATATCCTTTTAATCTTCGATCAGGTGATCGTTTTTCACATAAGTACGACCTTACTAGGACTTTATAAGATATTATTTTTAACATTTTGATCTGAAGAATAAATATAGAAGTTCATACCTGGAATTTTATTGGTATTTTCAACTAAAACAATTATGTATTTATCACTTGTTTCGAGAGAAAACAAATATTCTAAAAACTGAGCGTTGTATTTCAATACCTCCTTTTTTTCCATATGATAATAAAAATTTTCAAAGAGGAAATAGTCAGATAATTCTGCAACATAGAAATGATATGCAATACAAATATTTTATTTTTTCTTAAATAAAACTAGTTTTAGTTAAAAGCAAAAATTAAAATAACCTACAGAAAGGAACAAAATGCGGAAAGAATTCTAGAATTAAAATAACACATTTCCCATCTAGATTTTCCAGTAGGAAAGAATTCTTCCCCTCTGTAGATGCGATTCTGAATGGCCCAAACCAGAGATGATCAAATTTGTCATGTTTTCCCACATATTGTTTCTTGTCATCCCATTTCAACACTAAGTCCCCGGGAAGAAATTCCCTGTCTTTTGTTTTTTTTGTCGAAAAGGGCTTTCATATTATCTTGATATTTCTGAAGTCTGTGATTGACTTAGGCCCTATTTTGCTGGACTTCAATTATTTGATTTATCCTCCTAGTTACATCATTTGGCTCTTCATTTTCATCTTGCCACAACTTCATCACTGGAAGAGCTAGATTAATAGGGAGAACAACATCAGTGCAATAAACCATTTGGAAAGGAGACATGCCTATTGATTTCTTAGTGTCGATCCGATTTTCACATAAGGAATACTTTAGTTGAAAGTGCCAAGCCTTCTTATTCTCATTTAATACTTTCTTGATTATATTCATCAAACTTTTGTTGGACGATTCGGCCAACCCATTACCCTGATGGTAGTAAGATGTAGAATTCCCCAGCACGATGTTGTATTTTTGAAAAAAGCTTATCATCGCCATGGATTTGAATGCTTGGGAATTATCTGTAACTATTTTTTGGGGATAGCCAAATCTGGATTGGATGTTCTCCTCCAAAAAATTAATAACCACTTAATCTGTGGCATTACGAGTTGGAATGGCTTCCACCCATTTCGTGAAATAGTCAGTATCAGTGAGAATCCATTTGTGTTGGGCACTTGACTATGGGTAAATTTATCCGATGAAGTCTAGACCCCATTGCTGAAAAGGATCTTTTGTTTTGACTAGGACCAAAGGTAATGCAAGGATTTTTTGTTTGTCAGAGAACACTTGGCATGAGTGGCAGGCTCTTACTTTGGCATTCACATCGGTAAATAGATTTGGCCAGTAATATCCAACTTTTAGTATCTTGTAGGTCATGGCCCTGCAGGAGTTATGTCCTCCACACACTCCCTTGTGAAATTCATTTGTGACATCCTCTGTTTTAGGATTGGTTAGGAAACGTAGCAAGAAACCCAGGGTGTCTTTCCAGTACATTTTTCCTTCGATAATAAAGTACTTAACTGCATGTAGTATTAAAGTTATGGCCTTTTCTGGATTTATATCGCTCAGGCACTAAAGAGTGAGGAGATATGCAACGATGTCGCAATACCAATCGGAGGAATAATATTTCTCTTCGATATGAACTGTGGTTTCTTGGTCATCTAGCTCTCCCATGTTTGGAATAGACTCATGTGATTCTAGGTGGTTTATCCCAAGTGCTCTGAAATTCGACTTTGCTAATAATTTTTGTAGGCCCTGACCTTTAACCAGTTTGGTCAGTTTAACCTCTAGATCGAACTCTTGAATTTTGGCTAACCACTGACCTCTCCTACCGTCACTTTCTAGCTACACCAATATATCTTTGACAGAGCTTGTCGGCACATAGGCAATTATTCTGGAGTGTAGTACATAGGTTCTGAAAGATTTGAGAGCTTTGACCATCACGTAGGATTGTTTTTCCAGTATGTCGTATCTGGTTTCGGCGTCTCTGATACTTTTTCTGAAAAATGCTACCTGCTATTCAAAACCTTCTTCATTCTTTTGCAGGAGTACAACTACAATAGTACGCTCAAATGCGAAAGAGAATATCTGGAATTCTTTAGTATAGTCAGGACTAGCCAGTATTGGAGCTTCTCTTATAGATTTTTTAACTCATTCGAACGACACCTTAGGTTTAGCGGACCATTTGATTTCACTTTCTTTCTTCAGCATATCTGTTATCAATTTGACAATTTCAGCAAAGTTATGGATAAATCTTCTTAAAAAAAATATTTTCCCTAAAAAGGATTGGATTAATTTTTTATTTCTAGGAATGTTTATTGTATCAATAGCCTCGATTCGCTTGGGATCAACCTTAATTCCCTCTTTCAAAATGATATGACCCAGAAGTTTTACTTCTTGCATAGAAAAATGAAACTTTTTAGGGTTAAGAGACAAACCAAATTTTCAACATTTCTCAAAAGTCTGTTTGAGATGGACTAGATGTTCTGTATCAAAATTAGAGAAGATTGTTAGATCATCTAAGTAACTAACGAAAAACTTATCTCTCTCACCGATGAACACTATATCCATTTCTCTTTGGAAGGTGGCACCTGCATTCATTAAACCAAACGACATTTTATCATACATGAAAGTTTCCCACAGAGTAGTGAATGCAGTTTTTTATTTATCATCTTCGTGAATGAAAATTTGGTTATAACCTGAGAATCCATCAATCATCGACATCCTGTTAGCTTCTACTACTTTTTCCAGGACATGGTCCATCTTTGGCAGCATATAGTTATCCTTCAAGGATGACCGATTTAAATTTCTGAAATCTACGCAAAGCCTAATTTCTCCACTTTTCTTCCTGACAGGTACCATATTTTCTACCCATTCAAAATATCTAAGAAGAACAATGATCTTTGCCTCAAGAATCTTCTTGAACTCTCTTTCTGTTATAGGTAAGAGAATAGGGTTTATCTGTCTCAACTTTTGTCTAAAAGGTTTGATACCATGTTTCAAAGGGATATTATGTTCTCTCACATAGGTATCATAAGTATTTAAATCATCGTATGACCAGGCAAAGACATCCTTGTATTTCTTAAGCAATTCGACATATCAATTCTTTACTTGAGCTGGAAGATATTTAGATAGCTTGACTATCTTAGGCTCTTAATTAGTCCCTATGTCATAGTCCTCAACTTCCTCAGGCTGAGGTCATAGGGTAGACTTCAAGGGTATATCGTCTTTGTCAAATAGTCTTTCTAACGGTATTAGACATCTGGGTATCTGATTATTCTTAAGTACTAGCATCTGATGGTTCGTGATATTATCTTGGAACTTTTCAAGATCTTCATCTTCTTGCATGATCCAGATAGGATCGTTCTGGTTTTCTTAATCTATATGAGTTATGGAGAATTCATCAACCATTTCTAGAAATTGTTTAATCTTCTCATCGTCTTCAAAGACCTGCCAGTGTTGCGCATTATTTGGGGTTGATGGTTTGTGTCTCATCTCTATGTGATACTTTAGCTTTATCAAAGTAGGAGGCACAAACTTCACTACTTCTTTGGCCAAAGAATATGCATGTTGATTTTCCATTCTTGGGATATGATGGATGTTGAAAGACGAGAAAAAATTCTCGATTAGATCCCAAGAACAATTTTTGTACGAACTTAATCTCAGATGTTTAGCCTGATATTGCTGCTTTATTTTATTTACAATAAGTTCTGTATCACCATAAACTATTAGATCTTCAATTTTTAGCTTGTTAGCAGCCTCCAATCCTAAAACCAGAGCCTCATATTCACAGACATTATTTGTATAATCAATTTCCCACTGTAGTCTGTAAGAGAAGGGAATGAAATATTCTTCTTTAGGTGCCACAAATAACACTACTGCACCTGCCCCTTCACAGGACGAAGCGCCATCGAAAAACATTTTCCAAATTCCTTTTCAAGTATTTACATTTTTCGGTAATTTTTCTAATTTTTTATTTTCCTCTTCTATACAGTCATCAAAATCATTGTCTAAAGACAAAATGTAGTTTCCTAAATCCTTATCAACAACGTAGAATGGATAATTATTTGGGTTTAGAGGGTCTCTTACAATATATGCCAGTCTAGTCTCTTTGTAGAACCGAGTAAATTGTCCACCAAAAATCAGGATAGTTGTGTATGTCATATCCAGTTGAAGTGTGCCTCCAAGTTTTGCACCCCAAGACCTAGATAAAAGCATGTCGTACTTGGCAGGTAAATCAACAACAACTACATCCATAAGGATGCTATTTACCGGAACTCGTGCAATATTTACTACTAGATCTTTGATCATTCCTAGACATTTAACTTTTCTAGAATCAAAAGAATATAAATCTCGATAAGGTCTAGTGATTTCAAGGCCCAACTTTTCCATGATAGATTTAGGCATTAAGTTGTGAGAGGCCCCGGAATATAACATAAAATTATGAAGTAAATGATCATGCACAGTTAAGGTAATATAGAAAGAAGCTACAGGATCCTTAGCGTTTTCAATATGCGGACCAAACATAATGGTAGGATTTTCATCCTATAAATTTATTACATTTGCATGACACTCCACAACTAAAAAGTTAATCATTTTAGTGATCTTCTTTTTATAAATAGGATTCTTAGCAAGCTCAACTAGGGGCATGGGGATCTTAATTTTTTTTATTTCTTTCTCTAAACTAAAACCTCCCATTGTTTTTTTGCACTCCCTAGTTGAAGTTTGTGTCTCTATATTTTCGACTTTTTTGGTTTGTGTTGTTTTGGTTTCAACCTTTTTACTTTGGGCAGTTTTATTATCAACTGTTTGTTTAGTTCATGCAACTTGTTTATCAATTGTTTGTTTAGTTACAACTGCCTCATTCGCTTTGTTTCTTGATAAGATCTTTTTTGGTGGAACTCTTGTGGTACTTGTTTCTCTGGTCCTCAAATTATACTTCTGTTGTAGCTCAGCCATAATGGAGTTGACGATTCCTTGATATGCAGACTCTCCCAAGTCATTTATACTCTCCTCTCTTCTACATAGGTGTTGGCCCTTGACCAGGTTTTGAGGAAACGTTGGTCGTATTTGACCATTTTTAGCACTTCGACAGGCTCGTCGAAGAGGGAGCGCCCAGGCGAAGTGGATTATTCTTGATGTATGATAGATATATCTATGAATGCTTAGTTCTTATTATGTGAATGAATGTTATATATGAGATTATGCTAAGTGCTTGGAAGTGTTAGATCTGTTTACTACTACACTGATCTACAATTAGGGTTAATCTGCGAAGTGAATAAAACTTAGAACTTGATGCATGTTATTGGCTAAGTTCTTTGTTAAGCATTGTGATCATAGATCTGTGTCCCAGCTAGGTTGTAGACACCTAAGTCCTGCAACCCTGCAAGATACCAGATATATAAAATATGTAGAATAGAATTGAAATGCTAGAAATAACAGAATATCAGTAAAATATCCAGCATAATCTTCACAACACACAGAAATGATATATGAAATAGCAACAGAAATAGAACTTTGAATTAGATAGCAATGTTCACAGGCCTCTTCGAGGGGGCAACCTCCAGTCGAGCAGCGCTCTACTACAATAATCTCCAAGCTGGGGTTCTTCATACCCTCGACCCTTATTTATACTAAATATGTCTCTTAAGAGAAGCATCTAGAGGAAGATCCTTCTAGAAGCGGAAGCTTCTATTAGGT
>SNQJ01S0070779.1:36280-46532 GCA_010110895.2 Picea sitchensis
GAAGGACTGGATTTTGATGAAACATTTGTGCCTGTAGCAAGATTAGAAGCTATCAGAATTTTTCTTGCCTATGCTTGTCATAAAAGGTTTAAAGTCTACCAAATGGATGTCAAGTCAGCCTTTCTCAATGGAGATTTAAGTGAAGAAGTCTATATGGAACAACCAGAAGGTGTCAACTTGTCTGATAACCCTGACTTAGTATGCAAGTTGAAGAAAGCTTTATATGGTTTAAAACAAGCCCCTCGAGCCTGGTATCACAGACTGGATACGTATCTCAAAGACAAAGGGTTCAAGAGAGGAACAACTGACAACAATATGTATATTAAGACAGAGGATAATGATTTTCTCATCATACTGGTCTATGTAGATGACATCATCTTTGGATGCAATAAGGATTCACTGGTACAATGGTTTTCTTCTGCCATGGAGTCTAAATTTGAAATGTCTATGATAGGAGAACTGTCATTTTTCCTTGGTCTGCAAATTACTCAGAGGCCCAATGGGATCTTCATTTCTCAAGCAAAATATTTAAGAGAAATGCTAAAAAGGTTTCAAATGGAAGATTCTAAACATGTAGGTACACCTATGGTAATTGGATGTAAATTAAGCAAGGATGATGATTCACCTGATGTTGATCAAAGCTCATATCGATCAATGATAGGAAGCCTGTTGTACATCATAGCATCTCGCCCAGACATAATGCATGTTGTAGGAATGGTAGGAAGATATCAGGCTGCACCTAAACAGAGTCATTTTCAAGCTATCAAAAGGATATTCAGGTACTTAAAAGAAACAATGACTTATGGTCTATGGTATCCAAGAAATCAAAGTCTTCAGTTGACTGCTTATTCAGATGCAGATTGGGCAAATTGTGTTGATGAGAGAAAAAGCACCAGTGGAGGAGCATTCTTCTTGGGTAACTCCTTAGTAGTCTGGCTCAGTAAAAAGAAAGATTCCATTTCTTTATCAACCACAGAGGCAGAGTACATTGCTTCTGCTACCTGTTGCACACATGTATTATGGATGATTCAGACACTTGCAGACTTAGAGGTAAAATACACTGCACCAATCCCAATTCATTGTGATAACACTAGTGCCATCAGCGTGTCAAAAAATCTTTTCTTCCACTCCAAGACAAAACATATTCCCATAAAATATAATTTTTTGAGAGAGCAGGTCACCAATCATATTGTTCAGGTCCATTACATTCCCACTTCAGAACAAATTGCAGACATCTTTACTAAGCCCCTAGCCAAGACACCGTTTGAATATCTCAGACAGAAGCTGGGTGTCATTTCCTTTCACATCTAAAAGAGTCCATCTTGTTAGGGGGAGTTTTGTATTGTTTGAATATCTAATGCCTCCTAAAATTACTGCAACAGCTCAGGGGAAGCATGTCTCCTCTTGACCTTGATGTCAAAGGGGAAGAAAAGAATCTGGGTGCCTTTGTTGCCATCAATGCCAAAGGGGGAGATTGTTGGAAAATGTTTAACAGGCAACATATGCTTGTCATTGATGGCAAGTACAGCAATGAAGATGGCATGAGTACAGGAAGAATGTAACAGACAGGAACCAGAAGTATTTTGGGAAGACGCTACAGAGCAACCTCGATAAGATCAGAAGAACGGACATAGGATGTTTGGCATGTTTCACAGGTAGCGTATGCTTATCATTGATGACAAGAATAGAAGCGATGATGGCATGAGTACAGGAAGTTTGTAATCGATAGACAAACAGAAGATAAGTTCAGGAAGGTCGAATGATCGAAGGTGAATGATCGAAGGTGGATGATCGAAGGCAACGTAACATTGATCGAATGATCGAAGACCCGTAAAGTTTGTGCAGCATTTCTGATCGTTGGATCCCATCCAAAATTCTCGACAGAATGAGGGTCGTCAGATCTGAATACAGACAAGAGGAGTGCGCTAAAGAGGAGGATAGATCTCAGGCGTTAGATCTAAGCACATGATCCGACCACCGTTGGATCGAGGAGAACCTGCACGTCCTTTAAGGTACAAGGAGAAGCGGGCGTAATCGCGATATGTGAAATCGCGACTTAATCTGAGTCATTCATTTGGGGTGGACATGTGTCACGAGATCGCCCATATTGGGGACTCAGACATCAGGATTCATAGAGGGAATCCTTTCGACATCGCGAGTGGTGAAGTGGCGAGCAGACAGGAGCCGTCCATCTGGGAGGACAGGTGGCAGAGAGATTGAGAGATCTCACGAACTCGAAAGTTCACAGGGTGAGAGCCCAAGTATTGGGTACTCCAAGTGGTGAAGTGGCGAAGTCACAAAATGTTAGCAGACACATCAGCAAACTTAAGAACATGTGGCACAACCAGGCAATGACAAGTGTCAAGCTGAATCAACACTTCAGGCACATGTAAGTCACGAATCAGAGTGACACATGGCAGTATTCAACATGTGTCAATCCACGTGTGACATCAGAAGATTTACACCATGTCGGAGCTTCGCGGATCGCGACTTGGAGAGACGAGATGTCTCATCTCCAGACTCACAAAATGCAAAATCACAAAAGCACCTTATGCATAAGGCTGTGGTCATAGCCCATGGTCACGAGAAGGGAAGGAGTCAGTCGCAGATGAGCTCCATCTCGGAACTTCGCCTATCGTGACTTGGAGTGACAAGAACCTCCATCTAAGGAACAGTGAGAGGCGAATTCACGATGAGATCTAGACCGTCAATACATCAAAATCCTAGACCGTTGATCTGAGCTCCATCTCAGAGCTTTTCCTATCGCGACTTGGTGTGACAAGAACCTCTATCGAAGGAATCGCAAGATGCGAATTCACGATGAGATCTGGACCGTAGAATCATCGAGATCGTGGACCGTTGATCTCAGCTCCATCTCAGAGCTTCATGGATCGCAACTTGGAGAGTCGAGATGATTCATCTCCAGATTCACAAGATGCATAAGCGCTTTATGCATAAGTGCTTGGTCATAACCCTTGGTCACAATAAGGAAAGGAGTCAGTCCAGACAAGCTCCACCTCGAAATATTGGTGATTGCGTATGGGAATGTCGAGACACAAAATCTCTAAATTGTGAAGGTGCGAAATGGGTAAATAACTCAAGAACCCATCGAAGTCATCCAACGGTGTAGATAAATTTGAACAATATCGGAGGGCAACTGTAGCACGATACAGTGTAACTGCCAGAAACCACTGATGGGTTATGCCAGAGGACTCGAAGACACTTCAGGATGACTGACAGAGGAGGTGAAGAGTCTCTGAGAGGGATGAAGACGTTTTTGAAGGCAATTGACATCTGATGAGCATTGAGGCCTATAACTGAAATAGAGAAGGTGATTTCGACTGTCACAAAGAAGACGAAGAGTCTCAAACTGCCAGAGAGGCTAAGGAATCTTAGTATGACATACAGTGATGCTGGACACGCAGAGAGAACCACCAGAGAAGATGAAGAGTCACGATGATGATCAGACAGAGCACTTGAGAGGTGGAGGATATTGGCACGGTATGAGCATGCAAATAGATTACGCACATTGCATGCATAAGATGCACATAAGCTATATATACGCAGTATAGAGAAGAGAAGTGTTGTTGTTGTTGTTGGAGTTGTGGTGGTTGTTGCTGTGGAAGGTGATTCGTGTGTGAAGAACGAAGAGAGTGCAGCAGCTGAATTGAACAGAAGAGGAACTGTGCAGTGAATGGACATGGCTCACAAAGGATAAATCGCAGAAGAATAGATAGCACAAGTGATGTGTGTAGAAAGGTAGTGTGGCAGATAGAGAAACGAGATGTAGCAGAACAGTGATGAGTCTGGTAAGACATTGTTGAACATTATATCATTGTAATAAGGTTCAGTAGAAAAGATTTATATTTCAGGGAGGTTGGGAGGTGCTAGGGAGGACTGTTGTCCTCAGAGGTTCAAGTGGGTCCTTGAACATAGGGAGTTGTATCTTCCATCTGGTTGTAGCCAGAGAAACCAGGGTGGTAGGGTGGTGCAAGGGAGAACTCTTGTTCTCTGTTATACATGTTGGTGCCTATATGATTGGAAGTTGGTGCTTCCATCCAGTTGGTGCTGGAAACACGCAGGGAGTTGGTGCTTCCTTCTAGTTGGTGCTAGAGAAACCAAGGTGTTGGTGCTTCCTTCTAGTGGGTGCTAGAGAAAATAGAGAGTAGGTGCTCTCAGCAAGTAGCAGCTTGCAAAACAGAGGTTGTAGCCTCATTATGAGTTGGTGCTCATATGTATGATACTGTAAAGAATGTAACTATTACTTATCATATAAAGAAAAAGAGGTTTTTTCCCTGCATGGGTTTCCTCGGGAAGTATATGTCTCTGTGTTTCTCATATATGTGACTAATGCTGAATGTGCCCTTGTTTATCTCTCTGCATTATTGTGATCATCATTGAGTGCCTTGTAAAGTTTTCAAAAGAAGCATAATTGTTTAAGCACGGTTACAACTGATTCACCCCCCCTCTCAGTTGTCCAACACAAGCTACCTCATCAATGATATGGATAAGGACTGTCGTGAAGTGCAATACCAAGGCTATGAGTTACACTTTAGCTGGTTGTTGATCTTAATAGAGTTTGTCGCTTTGGAGATGCTAGAGGGAGAGAAAATCCCTGAATTTGATCCATCTGAACCAATGGCCGCAAGGTTCACCACCTTGTGGTATTCAAGCGATATGGAAAAGTAGTGGCAGTCAAACACTATATTCCACACCTACTACCTATAGCTCATGTGGGCCATTGAATTTTTCCCCCAAATGATGTCAAATACACTCCATCGGTTTAGGCCACCTGCGAAGTTCTGTGCGGACCGCCACTTCATATATATCGTCATGCGTGGGATGAAAGCAAGGAGGAGTTGCAATCGTACTATAAATTGACTGAGGAAGATATGGAGGAGATAACCAAGGAATGGCCTACCGAATTACTTGTGTCGGTTGGATATGTAGAGCTATCCAACCTCGACATCATTGAAGGTCCTTTGGTCACCCAAGAAGAGTATGATGGACCAAGAAGCGCAAGGAATAAGAATAAAAAGGAGGAAGTGTAGGACATTGATAGTCCATCAAAGGAAACTGAGCCTAACTCACCTGGAGGAAGAGGAGGCGACAAATTAAACCAAGAGGAGGAAGGGGAAGAAGACAAGAAGGAAAAGGGTGAAGTAACATCGCCGAAGGATCCCCTTACAGAGGCTGAGACATCAAAGAAAAGGAAGGTTTCTCCAAAGAAACCCTCAGCGCAGAATAAATCTTGAGCCAATAATCCTCAGTCATAGAATGTTCTCACAGTGGATGATATTGACTTCATCATCGCAACTATAGCAGATGCTTCAGAGGATATCTTGTAGCGAAATGAAGAAAAGCAGGAAACAATGTATGATAAAATCAAGGCAGAACTGAAGTGGGTACAACAAGCTCTCTATTCGAGCTGTGTAGTGTCTACTGTGCCATCATCATCAGAAGGTGCAGAATTAGGGGATGATCCCACCCAATTGTGAAGGATAGCAGATGCTACAGAGGCTCACCTTCGTCAAGTATAGGAAGAAAAGGAACAGGCCACAGAGGCCTTGAAGCAAGAAAAGGAGGAATCCCTAGAGCAACTTCGAGTTACATAGCAAGAGAAAGATGAACTCCAGGCAAAGTTCAAAGTGGACAGAGAACAAATCGAGAAAGAGAAAGATCAGTTGCTTGTGGAGAAGATTGGATTTAAAGAGGCAGTGAATACATCACTTCGCTCTGTGCTAGGCTTGGCACATATGGAAGAAGAGATAGCTGAGAGCCAAGTAGGGAAGCTCGTTGAGTCCATTCAACAACTTCAAGAAAGAGTAGCAGAGTTAGAACTACAATAAGTGTCGAGCACTCCATAAGAAGTGAGAGACTAGAGGGAAGAAACTGCCAGGAGCTTAGTTGAACGAATCAAGGCATTGGATTTATAATGCAAGCAATTAAGTAACCGAAGCGCACAGACCTATGAGCACCTTACAGAAGACCCGGAACTGAGGATATTGGAGGCACAGCTCCAGGAAGAGAAGCAACAGGCATTGACAGTACAATCACAGCTAAAACAACTTACGGCTATTGAGAAGATGAAGAGATTGCAGGAGCAACGCACAGTTTAGCAGTAGGTCACTGTTATTCAGAGTAAAGTGATGGAAGAGACACAGAGACTCGAAACAGAGAAGGATGAAGCTTGCACACTTTTTGAAGAGATTGAGGGAAAAGTTGCATAGCTAGAACATGTGGTCACCATAGTAGAGCAATGCCTGGAAGGGCCTATCACCAAGCAAGTTATTCATAAGTTCATTGAGCAAGAGGCTTTGGCGAGGAAGCTCAAGCTAAGCTCGAGGCCTTCGAAGTAATTTTTCCCAGATCAAAGTGACTCGAGATGAGTCACAGGGGAGTGTTGGGGGCTTGTTGGCCCTTGACCAGGTTTCGAGGAAACATTGGTCGTGTTTGACCATTTTTGGGACTTCGGCAGGCTCGTCAAAAATAGAGCGCCCAGGTGAAGAGGATATTAAGGGATCTCTCCCTTTTTGCGGGATTTTTGAGATTTTAGGGTTTATGTAACAGGTATGGGATGTCGGCCCATGGGCTTACCCATGTTTAGGCCCATTTTGTAATGTATAAATAAGTACCTATGCGATGTAAGGAGAGTTCAATGGCTTAGTGCTAAGTGCTAGAGTTCGATCTATGTGATTGTAGTGGTATTTGGCTTAGTGCATACTATGTGTTAAGACTTGCAGAGCTAAGTGCAAGCATTTTGTAAGTGCTTTGTGAAGATGGACTGTGTAAGGCCTTCTTCTTTGATCTAACTCAGGGAAGGAGGATCTGGCGAGGTGCGCACAAATATCCTATCCTATGCAAAGTTCGCTTTGTGGCTCTGTGCATGTAAGAAGATGGGAAGAAGCTAATAAAGAAGAAGAAGAGGTTGTGGACGTAGCCCCACACTGGGATGAACCACGTATATCATGTGTTGATGTGTTTTGTGCAATGTGTTCCTGATGTTGTATTTATATTTGCTTAGTGTACTATTATTGATGTATGATAGATAGATCTATGAATGCTTAGTTATTATTATGTGAATGAATGTTAGATATGAGATTATTCTAAGTTCTTGGAAGTGTTAGATATGTTTACTATTGCGCTAATCTACAATTAGGGTAAATATGCGAAGTGAATAAGACTTAGAACTTGATGCATGTTATTGGCTAAGTGATCTGTTAAGCATTGTGATCACAGAACTATGTCCTAGCTAGGTTGTAGATACCTAAGTCCTACAACCCCCCCTACCTCTACCTCGGGTGAGAATACATCTGCTTCACAGGTATTGCCAAAAGCTTCAGTAGTTAGGGTTTTGTTGCTGCGTTGTTGAAGCGTTAAACCCTGGATCTTCCCCTGTGCCAACAACAGGGGTTCTTGTTCTAGAGATTTTTCATAGTCTTGTCTAACTAGGTGAGGTTCCTGATCTTTATCCCCAAGGTTATTTACATCCTCTTCTAACCCTTCATAATCATTTATATCATCTCCTATAAAAAAAATTGACTTAAATAGAGCCTGAATTTTCGATATTCATTTTTTATTTTTTTTGTTGAGTCTGGGGGTTAGGATTTCTCCGAAAATCCTTTCTAGCAAATGGGTCTAGATTAGCTTGGTCTAGTTCCATTTTGGAGATTTTATTTGACAAGTCTTTTATTATTTTTTCCATATCGTCCATCTTTTCTTCTATAGATTTTACAGATCTGGAGGGCCTTATTTGTTCTATGAAGCGTCTAGGTTCCTTGGTTCCCGTCTCGACCTTGGATTTTAGTTTACCCAATGCCATCATGTTCGACTCTATTTCTATAGCATCATCTTGCATTACCGTGAGGATAGTAGATCTTCTTTCCCTTAGAAGCAAGGCAAAGTTGAGCTCAAAATCCCCTACGAATGTCACTTTACCTGCAGGTTGAGAGGGTTTAACTTATATTGGGATCTTATGATATAGTTTGTTAAACCTTTGGGTGAATTCTAGGACTATCTCTGAATTCTTTTTCCTCAGAGACCCAAATTTTTTTAGATAGTACAAGTGGTCTTTCTTTTCTCTCCATTGTCTTAAGAAATCATTTTCTAACTCGTCATAAGACCTTAGGGATCCAATCGAAAATCCTCTAAACCAAATCCTTACTTTCCCGTCAAAATTTTTCACTAGGAGCCTTGAGTATACGTCTTCATGTTCAATAACGAGGATATCATCAAATTGATCGAAAAAAAGTTATGTTTTTTATTGCCATTAAATATGCTTCCCCTGTGAACTTTGGTAAATTTTTCATGTAATTTTCAGGTAGGTCAAGGTCGGGAGGAAGGACTAAAGGAGCATATCTAGCAACAACTTTAGTGAAAATCCTAGGGGTGGGGGTGGTCCTTGAACACATCCGCCTCCAGCCCCACCTCCTCCTTCGACACCACCTCCTCCGGTATCCCCACCTCCTCCGTCGACACCACCTCCTCCGGCAGCGCCAACTCCATGGCCAACTCCAGCCGCAGCCATTGCAAATCTGGGGGATGAGCTTCGGGAGTTGAAAAGAGGGATTTTGTAAAATTCTAAGGACCGAAGCGGTGACCTTTCGACTTCTTTGGGATATGATGAAGGAGAGTCTCGAAAATGATCATTATGAGATGGAAATTCTAGAAGGGGAGGGAACGGAAAACGTGGACTAGCTTCTTCAAACTTACAAGACGTATAGATAGGTGAACCGACAGAGGAAAAATTGGAGTATAAAGTATGCTCTTCCAGGTTTCAGAGAATTGAAACCTTTACTTCTAGAGAGGATGGGGTAGAAAAAAAAATTATAATAGCGGGTATAGATGAGGTTCTTCTATTCAAACAGTTCAATGTATCAGGAGGGTCAATCTTGATCTTTATTTCGGGTTCGCTAGTTGAGGCCTTAGCAAAAGGTGTTTATTTAAGATTTTCTTCAAGAGTTAATCCTTTGACTGGAACCTTAGTACTGACTTGAGTTATTTTGGGTTGATACTTNGACAGAGGAAAAATTGGAGTATAAAGTATGCTCTTCCAGGTTTCAGAGAATTGAAACCTTTACTTCTAGAGAGGATGGGGTAGAAAAAAAAATTATAATAGCGGGTATAGATGAGGTTCTTCTATTCAAACAGTTCAACGTATCAGGAGGGTCAATCTTGATCTTTATTTCGGGTTCGCTAGTTGAGGCCTTAGCAAAAGGTGTTTATTTAAGATTTTCTTCAAGAGTTAATCCTTTGACTGGAACCTTAGTACTGACTTGAGTTATTTTGGGTTGATACTTCTTACCTGAAGATGAGGTAGTGGAATTGAGTTATCCCTTGGGTTTTAACAACTTTTCGGGATCAGATATGGGCATAGTTATTTGATCGTCTGGATTCTTCTTGATGTTCTTTCGACCGAATGCCAATTTATGTGTAGTGGAGTCGCCAAGTGAAAGATAAAAATAGCCTTAATACAGTATTCAATCTTTGTTCACTATCAAATAAAGAATGTTACCTTGTTGTTTCCCCAAAGAAAAATAACTTTGTTTCTCTGTCCCCGACAGTGGTGCCAAAAAGATGTTGTTCCTGAGATTAAACTTAAGGCTCAAAGGATAATGTCAGGCATCAGTAAATTGTTTGAGAGTGTGTTTTTAAAAAAAAATTGCTACCTCGGTTCTATGAGAAAAATTTCTTAATGAAAATAACCATGTAACAGTCGGAGGATGTATTTCGTATCTGGGTCAAAATCGAAATAATAAGTGAAGTGAGGAAAAAAAAAATGTGAAACAAAGCAAGGCATCAATTACAGAAGAGTCCCACCTTATTGCAGTATAATAAAGTATATTAGTATAACCTTGAATAAATTATAAAAATACAACAATCCACACAACAAGTAGGTCTTGTATTACTCACAGTAATTATAGAGGAAAAGATACTTACTAAATAAATTATTGATACAATAAGATTTCATTAGTTTTATTACTAAATTGGAATCAACATTTATTCAGGAATACATAGAGAAAATGGACAATGGTGGACAAAGAGGCAAATAACCCAGATTTGAACAAAACTTGGAGTCCTTGTCTGCACTTGTATTAATACTCTACAAGGAGAGTTTTCTCTATTACAATCGGTAAGAAGCAGCTTGAGCTAAGTCTTTGATTTATGTATTTATACAAAATTTCTCAACCTAAAATGGTTGGAATTCTCATAGAAAATATTAAATATTACAACATGCAAAAAAAAAAAAAAA
>SNQJ01S0070779.1:73566-85985 GCA_010110895.2 Picea sitchensis
CAATAAACCCAAGTTTTTCTAGTTGCATCATCAATAAAAGTAACATAATAATGAGAGCCACCAAGAGATGATACCTGAGCTAGTCCCCATACATCTGTATGCACAAGCTCTAACCTTTCACTCTTCTTTTCTTTTCTGACTCTAAGAAATCTGACTCTCTTCTATTTTCCATAAACACAATGCTCACGGAAGTCCAAATCAATTTGTTTAAGATCTGGCAACAAATTTATTTTGTGAAGTATCTGCATCCCCTTCTCACTCATGTGTCCAAGCCTATGATTCCACAGTGTTGTATCCACTCCTGTAGAAGCTAAAGAGATAGAAGAGTTAGTATTACCAGTACATAAATGCAATGTGCCTACCTTCTCTCCTTTCACTATCGCCAATGATCCTTTGATGACCTTC
The DNA here is from genome assembly GCA_010110895.2 of Picea sitchensis. Taxonomy (NCBI): domain Eukaryota; kingdom Viridiplantae; phylum Streptophyta; class Pinopsida; order Pinales; family Pinaceae; genus Picea; species Picea sitchensis. The sequence goes on from SNQJ01S0070779.1 coordinate 73,972, forward strand.
CACGTCTTATCTGTAAATATGGATATACAACCTTCACTTGTCAACTACCTTGTTGAAATTAGATTTTTCCTTAAATCTGGAACATGTCTTACCTCTTTCAACAACCATTGGTTTCCATTGCGTTGCTTTATTTTTACCTTTCTCATTCCAACAATTTTGCATTATGCATCGTCACCCAAATGAACCTGTCCAAAATCACCTTGAACATAATCTAGAAAATGTTTCCTATGGGGTGTGGCATGAAATGAAGCCCTTGACTCTACTACCTAAGACTCAGAAATATTATCTACAGAAGAATCAAAGCATCTTGAAACACATCACCTGTTACATTTGTTTCCTGATTTCTCTCCTCTTGTCCATCTCTTTGTTTCTTTGGAGCTCTGCAGTCTTTCTTCATATGTCCTTTCTTCCCACAATTCCAACACTCTATCTTTCCAAGTCTGGATTTGGATCTGCCCTTCCTAGAATTCCCATGGTTCCCGAAACCCTTTCCTCTATCCTTTTATCTTCCCCTGTTCTCAATGTTCAACGCATTTCCTAACGTCTCACCTGTGCTTTTCCATCGCATTTCCTCACTAAGGATAACACCAACAAAATCATCAAATTTTAAAGTATTTGAACCAGAGACAGAGTTACTTACAGCCATGACCAAGCCGTTCTATCTTTCTGGAAATGAGCACACGATTAGAAGAGCCTTGACCTCATCATCAAAGTCCACTTTTACAAAACTTAGTTGATTAGTAACTGTATTGAAATCATTTAAATGATCTGCAACAAACCCACCTTCCGAAATATTCATATTAAATAATCTCTTCATTAGAAATACCTTATTGGATACCGACGTTTTTTCATACAATTTGGCCAATGAGTCCATCAAACCCTTCGTTGTCTCTTCTTTCGAAATATTGAAAGCCACCGACACTGCCAGGCTCAGCCGTATCGTTCCTAGAGCCTTATGTCAAGAATCTCCCATTCTTATTCCTTCATAGCCATCGGCTTATTTTCTATTCCACCCAATGGTAGGAATAGATCCTTTTGATATAAATAGTCTTCCATATGCATCTTCCATAACTGGTAGTTTTGGCCATTAAATTTCTCGACCCTAAACTTTCCATCTTCCGACATTACTCCCACTCGAACTAGGAACCCTCATTTCCTGTGAGTTACCTTTCACTCTGATACCAGTTGTTAGAAAAACAGGACCATGGAGAAATAAAATAAAACAAATGTGGAAACAAAACACTGAAGATACACAATACAATAGAGACACAGATTTATGTGGTTCACCCAGTGTGGGCTACGTCCACCAGAGAAATTGCCAGGTCCTTCCTTTATTATTATCCAGCATATGAAGGGATACAACCTACAACAAACCCACTATAAATTCATCTTCTTTCTCTCACAGTCTCCTATATCATAATACAATATTCACCATCAACCATAGCCGCAATATATTTCCCTCATAAAAGAGGGTTTCCTTCTAGGGAAAAAAACCCTAACATAATCTCTACCGTTATATCTGCGACCTTATAATGAACAGTTCAGATTTACAATGAAATTACAATATACATTTACAAGACATTTTTTTCCTTCAGGGGCTTCGCCCTCGAACCCCCGCTGGGGGCCCGCTTGCCCCCAGACCCCCCAATCGGGGGGATATCCCCCCCGACCCTTGCAGAGGGGGTACCCCCCTCTGCACTCCCCTGCATGGAAGAGTGTACATACTTCTGGGGTGTAAATACTTCATGGGGTATAAACACGGATGAAAGTAAAATACCTCTGAATCAGGAAGATAATCAAGCTCCACAACCAACATTTAGTACCACATGATCTCTGATACATGACACCTTATCCTTGGTTGTTTCCTCCACATGGGCTGCAAATAATTGGCATCCTTTTTTGTAGAACTTCCTCAACTACACTGCTGATATTTCTCTGATAGCAACAGCTCTGGGAATTCCTTGGATTATTTTCTGATTCCCTTCCTCATCCAGGCAAGTGAATGCCTTATTACGACAGTTGAAGATGGCATGGTCCTGGTCCAACCGATCCATCCTAATTAAACAGTCATAAGAGCCTAAAGGAAAAATGTTCAATTCAGCCTTCAATGTCAGTCCATTCATGCCCACGAGGCAGGAATTAACCAAGTCAGTGACTTTCCTCTTGGTTCCTATAGCGAGCTACACTAACCAAGATTTTTCATGTTTTCTTCTCAACAAATGCAAACTTTCCACTAGTCTAGGATCTATATAACTATGGCTAGCCACTGAATCAATTAAAATAGTAAATGGTCAGTTGTTAATCATACCTTCCACTTCAATCATGTGCGATTGAAATTCATCTTGCTTATTGTCCAGGGCTACGTAAATCCTTGGCATTCTACTGCCCATGTCCTCCATTGTTTCATCCTGCTAAACATTGTGGACGACTCTCGCTTTATCATTTCAGTGGGGGCAATCTCTATACCTATGGTTTTATTTACAAACCCAACACTCCATAGGTGTCTGTCATGGCGTTTTTCTACCCATTTCAGTCTTTATGGGTTCTCTAAAAGATGGTTGTCCCTGAGGACTATTTTTTTAAAAGGGAGGTTTTTTTCCCTTCTTCCTCTGCTCTTTCTTAAACTTCTTCTGGTCATCCCAAGCCTTCCGAAAGGTAGGATTTTCTCTTTGTTGTTCGTATAAGAATTTCTCTCTTCTTATCGTTTCTTCCATGGTCTTGGGGTCATCATACTGGATCTTGTCCCCAATGGAATATGGAAGTCCACTCAAATACCTTTGAATTTTGACAGTCTCCTCTTTGATGAATGGAACATACTTCAGCAATTTCAAGAACCTACGTTCATACTCATCAATGGTCATGTTGCCTAGCTTGATTTCAAAGAACTCTTTCATATTCCTATCATAATATCTCTTAGTCAAGTATTTCTTCTCAAAATACCTCTTGAATTCCTTCCAAGTGATATCTTTCTCTCTAATGTGTTGCACCTGCACAAGTTGATCCCACCACATGGATTCTTTTCCTTTTAGTTGATATATCGCAATTATTCCTTCTACATGAGAGGAATAATTTTGTAGTTGTAAATGTTTTCTCATGCCAAGCAACCATGTCTCGGCATCTTCCTCCTTCTGATGTTCTCCATCAAACGTAGGAAGCTTAATCTTGTTCATATCTCCCTTCAATTCATCCACTCCAGATCTCATGTGCTTTCTGGTAGGAGATGGTCTTGAACTAATGTGTTTCCTTATCTTGGAGCGACCTTGGGAGTGATGATGGTGTCTATTTACACTCCTTGACCTTATTCCCTTAGAAGTCTTGTGACTCCCTGTTCTACTCGAGTCACTCTCCTTATCCAACTTCTTTTCTATTCTCTCCAAACTCTTTAACAACTTTACGTTGAATTCTCCTTGTTTTTCATGAGTTTTCCTGAGCTTTATGCTATCTGCTCGATGAGTTTGGGCATCTTTCTGCAATTTTTCAATGATCTTCCTCAGATTTCCTTCCTTGTCTATCTCTTTTACGTGCCCATTGGAGTTCAATCCTTCAACTCCCAAGTGGATGTCCATTCCTTCTCTTTCATTTTTTGAACGAGAAGAATTATGTGTCTCTTCCATTTCTTTTCCCTCAGTAGAAACTCTAAATGGTTTTGGAAGTCGTTAACCTTCTACAAACACAATGTGCAGACAACCGGAATTTGTCAGGTCATTAATCCTTAACAAATTCTACAGCATTCAAAAACAACTTGATTCAAAAAAAAATTCGGTTTCCATGAATTTTCTAAGCTCTGCTTGGATCTATAGTGCACTCATGCCTTAGCCCTTTTCTCTCAGTTTCCCAACCCATGCGACCAAGGGCGTGACCAAGCGCTAGGTCTTAAGGTTCTCTAATCAGAACTTTGGGGTTTAGGGTTTCAGGATTTTGGTCCTAGAGGCTCTCACACTCACTTCCCTCTCCAACCCTGGACTTTCAAACTTTCGACCTTTCTAGACACCAGGCTCACAACACAGCTATCACCAACCATGGTGGTGACACTTGGTGTACTCAAGAAGGTCCACGTTACCTCAGGTGACGCCATCCGGCCCCACTGCATCTAATTTTCCTTCGGGGCCCACTAGTAAGTGGCATAGATCCCATGGGTCCACATCCATCCAAGTGTCATCAATCTGGCCCACTACTTCGACTCTTCGGGATTTCATGATTTTGGGCTTCAGAAGTTTGTGCATCAGCAGATCCCACTTCTCCCAACAACTGAACTCCCAAAATTTCTCTCTGCTCTTCTTCTCGATCCAACAAATGAGATCTTTTTCCCAGATCTACGGTGTATATCTTCTTGGGACTTCAGAGTTTCGGGTTTCGAGGGTTTGTGTCTCAGCACACACCTCTTTTCCCGAAATCCGAACTCCCGAAAGCCTTCTCGGATATCATCCCTACACCTTCTCTAGATCTAACGGTCATAAATTTTTTTCCTTTCTTTCCGAACAGATCCTACAGTTCCAACATCCAAAGTGTTGAGTGCTCTCTCTCTATGGTAAAATACCACACAAACTGTGGTTTTATACTACCGCTACTTCTCCTGAGCTTTGTATACAACCAAGTACCCCGTTGGCACTCAAAAACATTCTAAGGTTCGAAATTAGTCTCGTAGACACAATTTCCTCTCGAAACCTTGGGTCCAAAGACCACTTATACGGCCCATCCAGGCTCAGCATTGAAACCTTAGGCTCTGATACCATATTGTAACATCCCTGGCCTCAACCCACTTGTCGGGAAACGCTACTACGCATAACATTCTCATACTTAAAAATATAGCATGCATATTAAATCTAATTAACAGATTTAATCAAACAGCACAATGTAAGCACGTGCTTACTGCTAATATACATACTCAAGGACATTAACAATAACCCATATGTGCAACAGAATACATGATAACACATAAGCATCCTCGACATGCAAAAAACATAATATTAGGCACCAACTGATACTTATCTTTGAAACTGTAGTAATTCCACCAACTACGTGTAGACCTTCCACGAATCTCCTAGCCTTAGATCGCTCTTCTCATCACTCTCAGCATTAGGTCACCCCCCAGTTGGGACTAATCTCCACCAGGCAGGGAATCCTAGGTTAGGCAAGGTCAGCAGAAGACACACAGTTACAGAGGAAGGATTCTCTCCCAAGAGTCACTTACGCCCTCTGCTCACAAACCCTCATTCCCCACATGCCTGTCCCACCCCAGGAGTATACACCTTCACTATCACCCGGACAGTCCTTCGACTGCTAAACCTCCCTTACCTTGGGCTTCAACAATAGACCAGACTGGAAGTCTCTAAGCTCTGTGGTAGCTACAGGACCCCTTCTAGCAGTTCTCACTTCCTCTGCGCACTCTCTCACCTAGAGAGAGTCCCTCACAGGATTGGAAACTTGTTCTTTTGACCAATTCCAGCACAGTGAAGACACAACAACAAGGTTCAACAACGCACAGTCAATGGCATCAACCTCACATGGTCAAGAAATGCATGGCCACAACAGCCCACTGGGATAGCACAACACGAATCAGGAAATTTTGGGTTCTCAACCATGCAACATAGGATGCGTTCACAGTTCTGGTTTCGGAGATGCATGAGGGTGTCTAGAGATCCCACGCAGAGAATTAACGGTTCAGGTAATAATCCCCCAGAACAAACACTGAAACAAAGGTCGATCATGGACACCCACGAGTTCAGACGGAGGATGGAAAAATGGGAGGTTGAACCCCCAACACAACTCCCTTCTCTAGTTTTAACTGCATACTCCTAGGTCGACACCTGTCTCCCTGGGGCTACATGCTCCCCATTTTTCACACGTTCCCCCTTCCAAGAACTTAGGATAAAACATAAACATTTACACAGCTTTGGAATAATATTTAATTATTATCCCCAAGTTCTTAAGCTCTGAAGCTTAGCCCTTCTCCCAACCTTTCAGCCCCCTCTCCCTTAACCAGACTTTGTGGAAAATTAGTCCCCCGTCACTCATTCATCGTGGTTGGTCCACACGCAGAGATATTTTTATATTAATAATGTGCATCATTACATGTACAAAAATCAGGCTCTTGGCCTTCAACACTTAGGCTCTCTGGCCTAATAAACACATAAGCCCACCATCTTATATAAACTTGGCTCACCAACCTATAAAACATAATTACAATTCATAATGCAATTGGGGCACGTCCTTGGGGTATTACAATATTCAATCCTAGGCTTGAATCTATATGATTATACCTCTAATTTTGCACCATGTGCAAGTAACCACTTTTGATAGAATTATGCATAGTATATAATTTTTTTCAATTAATGCTACATGTCATTGTTTATCCCAATTGATGAAGGACACAATGCACCAAATTAAAATATGATTCTTTAGATGCATTCCTCTTTGAAACATTTTTTCGATGATTGTACTCATGCCCCAATATGAGTTCTGAGCGAAAGGTTACAACATTTACATGTTTCCCATTCCACTGTTCTTGTTGCCACAACAATCTCTTTTATCACTTTATGAGAAATTATAACGCTCAATTTAAAATTCTAGGTTGACAGTTCTCCTCTACTCCTCAATAACTTTCCAACGACTATTTGTTTTCTCAAATCCGAGCTCTGAGCTGAAATTTATGGTGGAAAAATAGTGAAGGAATATTCATTAGCACGTGCAATATAGTAGAAATGCTCAACAATCGTCTAATCATTTCTTGATTAGATCTCTATCATTGATCTGTCTTAATGGATTCATCGTGGATCTAATTCATATCTCTTCTTCATTTTGGGATTTCACATTCTCCAATTTCCACCCTCTAGTTCTATCACTCTCTCTTTGCACTTATACTTAGATTCCTTACTATATTCACGGGCTCGCGGGTGGCGGACTCACGGATTCATAGCCTATCTCCATACCTTCCATGAACCCACCATCAAAATTTAGCTTATTTTTCCTTCACGAACTCACACACTCACGGGCTCATGAACTCATGAACTCATAATCGTGTATCCTTCCTTTCATATGTTCGTCTGAGAAGTCTCAACACTTAACCATTTTTCCACTTCCTACCACAGATTCGTGACAACTTAGCACTTAGATAAATTCCAATATCTTACCGCAGTTTCGTGAGACTGACAGTTGGCCCGCCACATAGCTCCACATCACCCACCAATTGTCATCCCATCCAACATGTACCTTCCATTGTGGTAGTATACGTCTTCCTTATACCACATCAGTTGACACGTGGCCTCCACGTCATGTTGACGTCATTGTACGAAAAAAATACCCAAACTTTTCTGATTTTCTTATTTTTGAAATTTTTTTGGCTCAATTATTCACATTACCCATAAAATTTCTCTCAATTTTACTGTATTAATTTAAATAAACAAGTTGCAGACATACTCTAGAATTAATTTTTTGCGAATTTCTACTTCAGTGTTCCACTAACTCAGCCCATCCAGGCTCAACATTGAAAACTAGGCTCTAATACCACTTTTTAACGTACCCAGCCACAGAGACTGAGCCACACCACACAAAACTCTCTCAATTACAGCTCTGGTACCCAAATGTAACGTTCCCCAACTCAATTGAGGAACATTATGGTGTAGAATACACATAAAAGTTAAATTTCTATTAAATAAAGTAATTCTTGTGTTGTTAGTCGATTTCCTGTAGCTTACAACTACAAATTTATAGCAAATTTAGCTGCTATCTATAACCATGAAATGAATGCATCTAAAGCATGCTAATAATCAACATGAAATGCAGTTAAACTGCTCATTACAATAACATGCAAGTCATTCTCATTTACGTATAGTTCATGCACAACAATAACACATGTAAATTACTCAGTTCAAGATAAAACACGTATCTTTATACAAGAATTGTGCAACTAGTTGTTTGGGACGGACGTTCCACCCAACCATAGATTGATTGTTCCAAATATTAACATCCATACACCCCCAAGTTGAGGCTAGTAATCCACAAAAGAGGGTGGTCTCTCACAGTCCACTCACAACTCATAAACTCATGACCCAACTAATTTTCTCCTATAGCTATCTTTATTTTTCCTGACAGCTCTCTTCCTCCTAACCTGTCCAACCCAAGTAATGCACCATTCATTTGTCAGGAATAACCTAAGGGATGTGCCATTTTTTTATCAGGGTTAACCCAAGGAATGTGTCATTCGTTTATCAAGGTCTCTCTGGCATAGGTAGTTAGGAATCTCTCAGTTGGGAACTCAAGGGAACTTGTTGCTAGGAAAACTGCTAGCAAACCAACAACAAACACTTATTGTTATAGTGCAACTCACTCTGGAGTTCACTCTTCAAGCTTGACAACCCGGATCTTTAATATTGTACTCCAAAATGCTCCAAGTATGTTTCATCTTGTTCTAGAATCCACTCTCCATGGATGCACCCGCTTCAAGCTCTCTTTCTTTCTCTCTCCTTTGTTTTGCCCATGTACAAAACTTGACTCACTCTTCCCCAAGCTGATTGTACTCAACTCCCATGTGCCCAATAAATCTGGGATGTGACCACTCACACCCACCCTCTTACATGTATTCAATGATTGGATTTGGGAACACTCAATCAGAAATTGGAAGGTTTGTATACAATTACAAAGTTTAGGAAAATGGGTTAAATTAATATATTATTGGGTAATTCCCCCTTGGACCCCTCTTGGCCATTACCATAGACACTCCCCTCTCTTGTGGATTAATTTATCCCCCATCTCTTTTTTTATGTCCCCTTAGTAATTGGAATCACATTTTATTATTAAAACATAGAGATACAATTTGCATACTACATCGCTTGGTCATAGCTACATTAAATCAATATGGACTCTTCGTCCAAACACATTGGCTCACTAGCCTAATTCACATTTATACAATTACATTATAATTCACAGGGATTAGAAGTGGGGATGTTACACTAACCACCACACAAATCTTGTAGATATAATATTTGTTACATGGGTGGATTGTGAGCACAATTTCAATAGTTGGTGGTAATAAGGAAGCAAATGATGCCCCAAGAAATTGTTCAAGGGAAAATGCCATAGAATTATAACCATATTATCAATTGTAATAGTCATCATCCATCCATAGGGGTGTGGAACACTACATAGGCCCTCCATATGTCCACTAATTGGTCAACATAAGGTATATCAACTCTTATTGGAGCTACTATGGACATACACATTAACCCATGATCTTATTACTCATAGGATATGTAAAAGGTCATAGACCACTACATAAGCCCCAGAGGATAACTTCTTAGCATACAAAAAAGATAGTGACATGATTTCATTTGTAAAGGGAAGTGAATATGTGATTCAATAAAAGAATAGAAAAAATAGTTATTTCATAACCATGTTTAATAGCCATGTAATGAATTAGTAGGGGAAAGCATAACAATGTTAAATATATTTGAGGTTGTATAAATCACACTAGAGATTCAAAATGTGCTAGAAATATTTAAAATTAAAAATGTGCTAGAAATATTTGAAAATAAAAATGTGCTAGAGATATATGAAAGTGAAAAGCATGCTAAGGATATGTGGAAATAAAAAATGTACCATAGATATAAAATAATTTTATATCAACATTCACATTTAAGTAATATATATATATAAGCCTCTGGGGGAGCAGCTCAATTGGCAAGTGCCGTGAAAATGAAGTTCCAAAGAGGTCTCGATTTCAACTCCTCCAGACTAATCTAATGTGTATCCAAAGAGGTCTCGAGTTCAACTCCTCCCGACTAATCTAGTGTGTATATATATATAAAGAACGAGGATAGTTCTAGATTTATCATGTGTCTATGTTGATTAAGGTTGGTTGTCATTGATGTCAACCCTTAAAGAAATCCCCGTAGCACAAAGGTTTGGGTAATGGATCCAATATTGTTTGATTTAAATATGACTCATTATTGTTTTTTCATGGTTGATAAGAAGTAAATATGGATGAACTCCAAAGTGGTCCCCTTATGGTGAAAGCCCTCAAGGGAAGACGCTTTGTGGAGTAAGAGAACCCATGCTTAATTGTGGAATAATGAGATGAAGGAAAATGAATTTGTCGGGGAAAATATCCTAGATGGATAGTGCTTGTCACGTCATTTCTGGTGGTATGTGGAACGTCACATAATTCCTCATGGTTAGAGAGTTATGGCCATGAGAAGTTGGAGACCCCAGGTTTGGGCAATGGACCCAAGTTTGTTTGATGGGTAACGGTATGAGTTATGATATATTTTCAGATAATGCTATTCTATATGGATAGTACATGTTATCCCATTTTTTGTGGTATGTACAACATCACATAACTCCTCACGGTTTGAGAGTTATGGCCTTACGAAGTTGGAGAACCCTCATATGTCATCTAAAAGCCCCAAAAGGTCAAAGTAGTCAAAGTGGTTTAAGAGATTTTAAAAGGTAAATAATAAAGTGATGTGATGAGTGTATTATAATTCAAAGTGAATACAAAATAAATTATTTCAATAATAAATTTAATGGAGAAATTAAAAGTGGACCCAACCCTAAAATAAGGAAAGTGGGCAAAGTGACCTAAAAGATGTTTTTAAGGAAGCTACTTGGAGAGTATAAATAAGAGGCAAGGCTCTCTCATTTGAATCCCACTTGAGCATATTGAATATTTATGTGTCTGAGGTAACCAAGGATATCTAATCCGAAATTCTAAGTGAAGGTGAAGAAAAGAAGGTCGAAATGCAAGGAAGGATAAATTCTTTTGATGGTGCTTTCTAAGGTATGTTATTTACAGGTCATCTCACCATTTTCGCTATAACTTTGTTTCTATAATGATTCAGACAATGAAATTTCTATGAAAGTAAGAAAAAATATCCAAGTATCTATGAAAAAAATTCATCTTGTGGGTCTTTGTATTTTGGGAGTTACACTCCGTGGAAAATAGGGTTTCTAGCTAGTCCTGAAACTAGTCAAAATCAGGTGTTTCGGATAAAAACGTTATAACTTCTTCATAACAGATCCAAATTCAATGAGTCGAAATGTGTTGGTTAGGGTACAGTCTATAGTATGTTTTGTAATAGTTTCAGATCATTTCATCAAATATTTTGTGTGGGGCACGCTCTACAAGGTCACTCTTTAGAATAAGCCAGAATTCAACAAGGTATGTCATTTTTGCTATAACTCCTTTTTTGAGAGGTTCCAAGTAGTGAAACTTGGAGGAATTCCATTAAACACATTGGAGAACATTGTGTATCAGTTTCATATCTTTATAAAGTACAGTTTCAAAGTTATGATTACTTCAAGTTAGGGTTGTTGACCAATCCAAAACTAGGCATGTGAGACTAAATAAAATTTTGATAAAAATGCTAGTCTCTTGTTTTTAAAGTTAAGGAAGGTTTGAAGGAATGTGATAATATACACTAGGTCTATTACAGAGCTACAAATAATATTTGGATGATGAAATTGATGAGATATTTTGGTTGTGATACATGTTGAGTACATTGTTGAGACAAGTAGTTGATGAGTTGGTGCACATACATGAGGTGCATAGGTTATGATGTTGGTACATATTGATGAGTCGTAGTTGATGAGTATTTGACACATGATTGGTACATACTTGGTACATGGTTGTATGCACTTGTTTATGGTACAGTTTGATTACAGGTTGATGCATGGTTGATGCACTTGTTTATGGTACAGGTTGATTACAGGTTGAGGTACAGGTTCATGCATGGTTGATGCATGGTTCAGATTTATTGGTATAGGTTTATAGTGGTATATCTCACAGTGATAGTGTGACAGTAGTTCCATCATTCTACTTCTATTTCAAGGTGGCAGGATGAGGTAAGGACAGATGGTTGTAGCCACCTTCCGGTTGTAGCCAGAGAACATTGGGGGTTGTAGCCTCCTTCTGGTTGTAGCCAGAGAATTCGGGAGTAGGAGCTTCCCTCAGGTTGTATCCTGAGAAACTAGGGGGTTGGAGCCTCCTTCCAGTTGCAACTGGAAAACAAAGGAAGTTG